>VACF01000324.1:0-61625 GCA_006891605.1 Pleurozium schreberi | reverse complement strand
TTGAAGTAATTTTCTATTTAATGTGATTTTTTCTTCACTTTTTTTCAAAGATTCTCATAAAAATCAATTTTCCTCAAAAAAAAATCTACATTTTTTGTGAAGTAGAGAAGACATGTAATATCATCTCTGAAAAATAAACATAAAATTTTTCACACATATCTATTTCCAAAATGGTAACAAATTGAGTGATGAGCACCAGGCTCTGAATCAGTGGTTATAGGTCTATCCTTTAGGGGTTAATAGAGGGCATGCCCTTGACATGACAGTATGACACTCACTCAAGGAGTTGCAAGCTCTCACTCGCAATGGAATTCCATTTCATTTGTGTCCAAAAAAAACAAAAAAAACACCCAAGGAACGAAAGGCTCTTGCAATGAAATTCTGGTTCATTTGTGTTAACCCCTGAATGCCCAAGGGACCAAAATGTGGTGTCCACAAAACTTTAATTTGAAGAAAAACTAACTAAGTTGCTATTTTTAAGAGTTTGTATTTTTGGTAGATGCCTATCAAGGTCTAGCTTTAGCATCAAAAATCCGATCAAGAAAATAAATGACTATGATTTTTCCACTCAAGATTTTGTGCAAGGGTACCTTGTGTAATCTTGACTTTTCTTAGTGTTGAGGGCTCTCGGAAATGAGCCTCAAATACACTAGATCGTGGAGACAAAATTGAATAAGAAATTCATTTAAGAAAAAGGTAGAGTAGATTTTGAGAAGCTATAAATTGATTTAGGGTTGCACATGCTGGGCCCTATAACCTCATATATTTTGATTGATAGAAATTTTAGAATCACCATACAAAAAAGTGGATTGAAATATTTTTGTAGTTTTGACACCTTGTCGGTTAAACATTATGATCTTTCAACTCATAAGTGATATTTCATAAGTGATATTGTTATGTTTTCTTTTTCAATGTAATCTCTAACATATCTAGTTTAAATTTGTACGGTTAGAATTCAAAAAAATTGATACAAATTATGAAAATGCTGTTTTTTYGTTCAACTTGGAGCAAWWTTCTACARGCTGGAAACAGGCCTCGGGCATTTAGGGGTTAAAAGAACCCCTTAAAAAAACACAAGGGGTTGCAGGTATCTTCAGAAGGATCAAGTGCACTCCAGAAACCATTGAGTTCCCCAATTTCAAGACAGCCTAGGATCCTGTCAGACACTCAGTGGGACAGTAAGGACAAGTTACAGGAATATTTTTTAAATTCTCAAACCTCACCCCACCCAAATCCAAACTCAACCTTGAAATAAACGCCGGGTTTAAAAAAAAAAAAAAAAAAAAAATCGAAACTCAACCTTAACCCTAATCCCAATCACCCCCTCCGGTAGAACTTCTAATAATCTTCACCCTCTGAACTAATAAAACTCTCCACAATAATGTGTTAGACTGGTCCCGGCCTAGGTCACATACAAGCAACATGAGAGCAAATTACCCTCCCTAATTCTAACTTAATAACCCCTTTGCAGTAATGTGTCACATCGGCTCCGGCCCCTAGCTTATAAGAAGATCTAAGGTAGGAGGTCCGTAAAGCGCCCATCTAAGGGCTGAAGCTGAATTTTGGCAAGGTGAAACTGCTTGAAATAATTTTCAGTAAATTTTTCTTGAAAGACATGAGAAATTGGCATCTAACCCAAGTTGTTTCATATTTTTTTTGGAGCTTTGTGGAATTAGTTATGAATTTTTGAAGTTGCAGAAAAGTGCATTTCAATGGGCTCTAAAACCGACCACTTCCTCAAATGTAGACATCTTGTACATTGGAGAGTGCAAAATGTACCTCAAGAGCCTGATTGGTTTTAGAACCTGCTCCATTTTAGGACCTCCTACCTTACTGTATTTTGTAATTTCAGATTCATATGGGATATGCAATTGATATGGGATTTTGTACCCGTATCCGTATTTGTATTATGCATCCATGTATATCCGTACTTGTGCCATATTCGTATTCATATTTGTATCCCAAAATTGAAGTTTTGGGATTGGTTTAGTTTTTTTTGTGAGCCCATCAATGGTCTGGGATTTTTGAGATTTGAAAGTGAATGCGTGTGTATTTGCATCATCATAGAAGATAGTGGGATGACAGAAACCAAAGACCTTTAATCCCTAAGGGCCCCCCAATGCCCCAAGTTTAGTCTGGATTGAACTGCCCCCCTTGCTCAGCCCCTCGGGAAAATGCTAAGTTTTTTTTGTTTTTCAAACATGATAAAATTTGAAAATTTTGAATTCATATTTACAATCAAATGCCCCAAATTAGATAGAGGGGTGGTAAGAGTCAAAATTTTCAACCACAAAATAGGGAGTTTTTTCTTACTTGCACCCCTAGAATGACTTGGAGGGGCCAAGTGAGGGGGCTAGTTCACACTAACCCAAATTTGGCCTCTTTCTGAAAACACATTTGACCTTTATAACCTTGTAAGCCACACAATAAAAACTTCTACAATTTTCTACAAAGATGCCCTCTTGAATCCTCTTGCAATCCCAACATCCTTGTCTCTTGAATTTTATTTTTTAAGCAGTTTTAGACCAACTTTGAGTGGCAATTTGTGGCTTTTTTTTTTTTTTTTTTTTTTTTTTTTTTTCTGTAACCAATGAAACTGAATTCACTGATAAAGTACAACGCGGCCAGCCACAAATGGCATGACCCGGGATCAGGGACCAGACACAACCAAACCAATCCAAGTGAAGGGATCATGAAATTCGGTATTCATTTTGTTTCAAAAGAAAAACAACACCCCCCAAAGTTCACTCATAAGATAACATAAGTTATGTGACATCAAGGAGAAAGGACAGTGGTCTGACTCTGGCATGCCGTGCTCTTCCAAAGACTACCAATAGAAATCACTGTTCATTTGTTTCAAAAAAAAGAAAAAGAAAAAAAGACTAGCAATAACTTATGCATAAGCTTAAGTTATAATGAATATAGATTGGTCACATGCACATATTTCAATCCCAGTAAGGAATCTGCAACCCCAAAGTCCAACCTGTACTGATACCACAATGATCATCATAGCTACAAGGGGGAAGCAAGAGGGCAAGCCTTGGCAAGGACGACGTTCCCATGTTCCCATGATGAAGTTCCCATGTTCCCACGATGAAAGTTCTCAAGTTTCAACGATGAAGTTCCCATGTTCCCACTATGAAGTTCCCAAGTTCCCATGTCAGTTCCTGCCTCCTGGTACTCAGTAGCTTAGCTAGCCACCCCGCCTGACACTGCAGGTGGTCATACTAAATAATAATATCCGTCTCCTTCAAAGTCCAACCAGCCTGACGCACACCTCCTTCAATTCAACAGCCGCGCCCACATGAAGGCTTTCTAAACATTAAACTGGGATGGGTCCATTCACACACAAGGGTGGACGAAGAAAAAGGGGGTGGGGTGGGGTGGAGAAAATTTAAACCTTAATTGTGGAAAATAAGGCGAGATTAATGTTTGGTTGCGTTAACCCCCATGAGGTTTCAAAGTGCCTAGTGCCTATGGTCAATTTTGGGGGGTCTAGATGAAACAAAGAATGCATGGGAAAGTAGAGTTAAAAAACAACAAATTGATATATACACACTACCATATCAAGAATTCAATAATTTTGAATATTGTATCTACAAAAATAATTAAGAAATGTATTGTTGGCTGTGGTTGCAATGTTGACTTCATGTAAAACTTGCATCTTGTCATATATAGATTTGAACATTTGTTTGGCTAAATAATGATCTCTATGATGCCATGTCGTTTCATAGTTAACCTTGAAACACCGCAGAAAAGTAAAAGTGTCCAATGAATGACTTTCCCAAGAACTCCAGAAACAAAAGAATGTGCTTATAGTCATCATGGAATCTTGACAATTTTTGAACTGACTACGTGGGTGATGGGGCACCATCCTCCTATTCCAAGGTCAAGTTACAACCCACTTCTCAAGGATTCAAGTGTCTTGACTCAAACCTCCTCAATTCAACCCCATCCCCATTGATGCTACTTTTCAAAACATCAATTCAACCTAAACTCAAGGATTCAAGCAAACGCTAATACCAATTACGATAATCTAAGAATAATCACTTCCCAAACTGACTGGGTCCTAAATGCGTCCACTATCTAAGAACGAGTGACATTTTCATTGAACCCTCTATGCCTATCATTGATGTAGGTACTGTATGCTTTATAATGTAGGTACTGTATGCTTTATAGACCTCCCCCAACGTCTCCCTCGTCTCCCTCCCTCCTCTGGCATCTCGCTGTTCCCGTTGCTGCAGGTCACTCAGGCTCGCTCCTGCAGGTAAGCATGTTTCACAGTAGCTCATCCTCTTACACCAATCTCACTTAAGCGAGCACCAARCCTTCGTGACGTAAGTTACAGTCCCTTTGAAACCTCTCACGTCTCAACAGTTTCACAATTTCATGAAACTGGAGGAATATCTTAATCACTCTAGCTAGCGCCTTGATCAGTTCCAGGACTGGCTCAAGCTAATTAAGGTTCCTTTTTGCGGCGCGCATTGAATGCAAGGAGTTGGTAGACCAAGTGGGAGCTTGAGATTCTGGAGAGTATAAGTTGCGTCAGGGAGAGTGCACACTGTTTAAAGGTAGTTACGCCTCTTCCACGATCGAAGAAATAGTTTTATTTTGTATATTTCACTCTGGCAGTGTCAAGCTGCAACCCAGTTGTCGTTGTACTTATCTCGGGCGCGCACCATCTCGGGGGCGCAAGTTGTGGTTCTTGTGAGGTAGCTAGAAAAGCTCCAGAGTTGAAACTGGAGGTGCGAGTTTTGCCAGCGTTGGTACGTTGCAAACGGGATTTAAGTATATTAGCTTCCAGCAAGATCATCCCTAGCTAGCTCCGATAATCGTATCGCTTACATTCTTATATCGTAGCCTCTTGCTAGCGAGATCTCGAGAACATGCCTTCTACTGAGATTTAGAACTGTATTTCGGCCGTGTGTGTTGAATCTGAAGCTAATTTGGGATCAGACACCTTCGGGGCTTGTCTCATCTCTCCGAGCTGTATACCGCTGGTTAAGCTCTGCAGTTTAAGAGATTAGGAGCCAGTGCAGCTCGCGGTTGGAGATGGAATATACAGTTCTGAAATCGTAGTCTCTTGTTAGCAAGCTCTCTTCGATTGTTCGCTAACTAAGTGCGTCTGAGATATATTCTGGCCGTGTGTGTGTTTGATTCTGCAGCTAGTTTGCAAATTAGCTGACACTCTCAGGGCTTGTCTCGACCACCGAGCTGTACCCCGCTGCTTGAAGCTAGCTCTGTAGTTTCAGAGATTAAGAACTAGGTTGCGCAGCTCCCGCTTGTTGCTTGAATTCTTTTTGCTTGAATTCACGTCGTGATTGCATCCCGCTGCAGAGGTCGATCAATCATCAGGTGAAGCGCTAGAAGTAATTGGCGATGGCGGGCGGTGGAGTGGTGAGCCATGCAGGAATGAARGCGGAGCAGTATGAAGGCCGCGTCACGGTCTACGTGGTGTTCGCGTGCATCGTCGCCGCGAGCGGCGGCCTTCTCTTCGGCTACGACATCGGCATTTCAGGTTCCCAACCTCAAACCCCAATTCGGGATCCCATTCCTAACCCAATCCCGTCCACAATTCGACTCCGTCCTCACTGAATTAGCCTTTGTGTGTTGGGTTTTGTCTTTGAAGGTTTGCTGAGGTTCACAATGTGGGGATATACGCAGGGGGTGTCACCGCAATGGACGACTTCCTYAAGAAATTCTTCCCCCACGTTTACAACAAGAAATATTCCGGCTCCCTCCGCGAGAGCCACTACTGCAAGTACGACGACCAAGGGCTCCAGCTCTTCACGTCCTCCCTCTACCTCGCTGGCCTCGTCGCCAGCTTCTTCGCTTCTTTCACCACGCGAATCTTCGGACGCAAGGTGAGCATGCTGATTGCAGGAATCTCATTTCTGGCGGGCTCAATCATCAACGCTGCGGCAGCCAACCTCGCCATGCTCATCATCGGGCGCATCCTCCTCGGAGTCGGAGTGGGATTCGCAAATCAGTCGGTGCCGCTCTACCTSTCGGAAATGGCGCCCGCGAAGCTGAGAGGGGCATTGAACATCATGTTCCAGTTGGCCACTACGCTCGGGATCTTGGCGGCGAATYTGATCAATTATGGGACGAACAAGATGCATCCGAACGGGTGGAGGTTGTCGTTGGGGCTGGCGGCGGTGCCGGCCTCGCTGCTTATWCTGGGGGGGTTGTTTTGTCCGGAAACGCCCAATAGCTTGATCGAACGCAACAAAAAAGAGGAAGGTAACGTGTTACTTAAAACTCGTCCAGAATTTTGGGCGCCATTTCTTTACTGATTTTTTTTCTAGGAATGTTTCCGTGATTTCAGGTTTTCGGTTTTCGGGTTGTCTATCGCGTTGTTCAAGTTGTTTGATTGATAACAGAAGCGTCATCAGCGTAGAGATGCGTTCGTAGAAWTCGGGCGCCATTTCTTTAATRAWTTTTTTCTTGGATTGTTTCCAYGATTTCGTTTCTTTTCGTTTTTRTTGTTGTTTCCATCRTCGTTCAAKTCGGTTGATCGTAARCAGTAGCACCGTCTGCGTAGTGATGAGGTTCGAGAATTGAGGTGTCATTTCTTTGCTGATTTCTCTCTTGGAATGATTTCGTTTCCTTTTTTTTCGTTTATAGCGAGTCTCTCTCGTTATTCAAGTCGTTTGAACGTTCACAGTAGCAACATCAGCATAGAGATGCGCTCCGAGAATTGCATTTTGAAGGTGCAGAGCAATTACGATCATTGTGAACAGATTATTGCATTGTGTCAGCGACTGCATTCAAACACTAGCTCTCGAAATCTGCCCACAGCGCATTCCCAGTGCTTGTCGTGAATAGCTAGATTATTGTGTCCGTGATTGCATATGAACATTGATTAGCTGTCCAGAAGATGTGCAGCAATCAMGTGTTCATGATGRGTATGTGCCCACAGCTCATAGATTCACAGTGATTGTCGTGAATAGATTGTTGTCTCCGTGAGTGCATTCAATCAAAAGCTCAGTGCTCAATTTCTCCTTGCGCTTGATCTGTACTCACCCTTCCACTGCATTTCTTCAAAGCTTCCATTCCGCTTATCGTGCGAAACAGAAGCTTTCTGTGACACTTGTTATTGCTGAAAGCAAGAATCACTTACCAAGCGTTGGAATTGTGTCTTCAAAACTTTTTTTTTGCTCCGTGGAGAAGGTGAAATTTGGGTGGCGCCAGCATTCATTTGGTTCTGGAAGGACATCGTTCCTGCGGAGGATTTTCGATTTCCTGCTTACGAAACGGAAATGTGCAGATTCTGTAACGTAGAGTAGGTCCAACAACTTGAGATATACTGTATGTTGTTGAAATCGTGTTGTAATAAGCATCTGCACATTAGAAGGAAGTCAAATGGACAGCCAAACAAAGCGAATCTGGGAAACATTATAAGCTCCTGTTAATTAGGGCATTCCCTCACTCTAGCATCACTGTCGTTGGGCCTACGGCCCTAGTCCACATGGCTTTTTTTAACAAGAACGGTGTAACTGTGAGGCTCTGTCATAGGTTAATTCTCACTATTGTAGTTGGACCTCACATATACACTCCAACCATGACCTCATTGTGCAGTGTGAATGTGGTTGTAGATAGGATTTGGAAACTCAGATTTCAAAACCAGAGTCGTGCCATAGTCTCTATCTATCCTTTGGACAGAACCAATAAATAGAATAAATATTGTATAAACCTTCTCCATGTCCGTTTCATAGACTTTTTAACTAATATTCCGTAGTGCCTAAGTTAGATGAAGAAGAGTTTCTTCTTCATTGCCAAGTTATTTTTCATGTTTCCTTTAGGATGACTAAAGATGTCCAAAATGAAAATTAGGGTCTCCTCACAATTTTTCTGGCCATTCTTCCAGTGTCGAACCCGCTTGCTCTAATAGACTTGGATTGCTATTCTTCTAGTTTCCTGTTATATGTTTTCCATTCAGGAATTCAATAAAACATGTAAATAATTATGGAACAGAAAGTGTTTTCAAAATCAAATCGTAGACCCTAAAACCCCCTAAACCCTAAACCCTTATTGCAATAAGCTGTTGTAGTACCCCATAACTTGATATGGGGTATGTATGGAACTTTTTTGTTTCCCCTATTCTTCCACAAATGACAAATCATCTTAAATATGACAAAAAGGATTCATGCAAAAACTCGGGGGTTCACTTAGAGTGCCCATAAAAAAACCACGTGCAAACCAAAGTTTGGAGTTTGGACCCTCTATTTACTTTTTGAATATTACATCAAATGAAACGAAAAAAAAAAATAGGAGAAGATTTTCTTACTTTGAAAGTTTATGTTTTGAATTACTGATATTTTTATTTGTTTGTAATAATTAGTTACAAACTTTTGAAGTGGACGTGATGTGACCTCCTACACCCTAACAAATAGGAAACCACAAAAATAGATCATGGAATGGGTTTTGATTCATGAAAATGATTGGTCGCCCCTTCAAAAATGAATGTTTCAATTAGATGACCCTTGGTTGTAACTTGTAAGCAAAAATCACCTCAAGAGTGGGTGATGGCCTTCTCACCCCTGTTCATTCGTTTCCCTATTTTTTTTGGATGTAACCAAAAGGTCCAAGCTAGAAGTAGGGGTTACCCTTGACGTTAACCGCCCTATATCCTAAAACCGCGCCTCGTTATTGGACCCTAAACCCCTAAACCGGTGCTATGGTGTTATGGTGTACGTGGATGCCACGCAAAAAACCCTAAACCCTAAAATTTCCATTGGGAGATCTCCCGATGGCCGGACCATGCTTGTCCATGAAAAATCTCCCATTTCCATCGGGAGATCTCTCCATGGCCTAGAATCCCTGAAAAATGTCCCCATGGTTTTCCATCGGGAGATCTCTCAATGCAGTTTCTGCTGACTGGCTGCCAACAGTGAAAACTGCGGCCGTTTTTTGGCCATAACTTTTGATTGTTATGGAATTAGACCTCGAGACTGGTCTTGTTGGAAAGAGGAGAAAAAATCAATCAAAATTGACCCCAAAACCCACACATTAGAGAAAAAAGTCCCAAATTAACAAAGGAAATGGGCTCGGCTTACACTAGGTGTAAAAAGGTGTGATGATTTACACCAAATGTGCCACATTCCTGGACCTTCTTACTATAGGACATTATGGCAATTGATTGACTTATGTGAATTTAAGAATGTTGACTAAGCAACCCATTTGGAGTGCAAAACAGCATGGGCATATGGTAGATGCTGTGGCCTCTTCAAAAGTAGAAATGTTGGAAGAACGTAAGACCGTAGACCATCGGACGCAGGAAAGAATGCCTTTGGAAAAAATAATGCTCCTCAATATGAAAATGAATTGGAAGGAAGTCATATCTCTTGACTCCTATACAAAATAAATCATAAAGAAATTGAGAAATCTAAAGATTTTGCGTCATTGTGTGAACGGAGGATTTTAATACTCAGAACAATTCAAATACCCCATATAATTATGTGAACATTGTATTCTATTGTAGTAATTCATTCGGAGCATATGGATTCTTTATCCCACAAATTCCAAACTGTTTTAATTGACCAAGCTTCCAGTAGAAAAAGGTTTTGAGCAAGGTTGTGAGAAAGCCAACAAAGCCCCCCCTTCCTTTACTTTGAAATTCACAATGGAAAAAGAAATGGTTTGATCGAACAAGGGCCCCGTTGTACTAACCCTGAACCCTCAAAAATTTGAATAAATCGTTAAACCCTAACCAAATGTGGTTCACGTGAACATGAGTCCCCTCTTACTGGAAGGTATTGCTTTTAGTTTTAAAAGAATTTTTTTTTGGGCCTACAATGCACAAAACCATGGTTGAATTGAAAGAAGGCCTTTTTATTGCTTCTTAATGGATAATGAATTAAATTTCATTATTCCAAAAATTGTTAAGTGGAAGTAGGTACGAGATAGTAGGAAAATTAGAAATATGAATATTTTATATATGGAATTAAAATGTCTAAATTCTAATGTTGAGATTTTTCTAGCAAAAAATCTAAACCAAAAGGCCCCGTTTTTCTTAAAGAAATTGTAAAATTTGCATTCTTAAATGAATGCTACAAGTTATGTTTTCTAGAAAAGATGCTCTAAGAGCCCAAAAAATAATTTTAAATTTAAAGTCTGTAGTGCAAAAAAATTTCACCACATGATCTAAGACAAGTGAAATACAAGTTCCTACGGTCAAATTTTAGGGATTTTTTTTTTTTTTTTTTTTTGGATCAATGCAACAAAAATGACAGTTTCCAGTGTTTCTTGACAACGAAAAATGGCCTCGGGGCTTTAGGGATTAGGGGAGGCAACCCATTTCCGATCACCTCCCCATTTCCAATCAATAGACTTTTGTCTTTCCATGAAGTTATGGTACAGTCCATAGAGTAGTTGTGGCTCATTAAGATTGGTTGCAAGGACCTCAATATTGCAATCAGCCCTTGGTCGATTTTGCAAACAGCCTATGGTCAAAAATAGAAAGGACTATATCACCATTATAGGTTGAAGAGAATCTTCCACTAAAAAATTACTAGTAATTTCATTTTATGTAATAAAATTTTGGAAAAATGTGCAATCCTTCCAAACTCTATCGTTGTACATGGGAAAAATTCCACATTCAAAAAACTTGCGCTCCAAATATGCACAATTGCTTATTTGATCAGAAATGGGTTGCCTTTTCTAATGGGGTTTACAATTAAAATCATTCGCCTTCAAACTAAAAGCATACGAGTCCATGGAGCAAGCCAGCAAGGTTCCTCTTCCTTTACTTTGACATTCATACCCCGACTACATGCGTCCGCGCCTCAACAGAAATCAGTCCATGCACCAACTGAAACTTGTCCGCACCCTGATAAAATTCCGTTTGCAACCTGTCAATGGTCTCTGCCCCGACTGAATCACGTTTGCGCCCCGACAAAATTCCGTCTGCGTCCTGTCAGTGGTCCGCCTCCCGACTGAATGACGTTTGTGACCTGACTTCGTCCGCCCCCCATTGGTGATGTCCGCACCCTGGCAAGCATACGTCTGCGCCTTCATTGACGTTCACGCCCTACTTCTGGCGTCCGCGCCCTGGATCCTAGTTGGCAGCCAGGTGGCATCACAGTTACAACCACATCACCTATTTTTTTAATTAAAAGAAATCAGCTTACTGTTAACCACATCGGATGGGCGAGACCTCTATCGGACGGGCGAACCGGACGTGCGCCCGGTATGACAACCCTACTTCCGGATGGCTTGAATCAACTCGCTCAACTCATAACCTAATTCTTTCGTCGCCTCCAACTCGATGCTGGTGTAGGTGTTGATATAATCCTTGGCCTGCTCCACCCACCGAGTTCTAGACTCACAGAATTTGTCCAACCGGGTCACAGTTGTGATTCTTTTCGGGACCTCTTCCGAACTGCTCTCAATCTCGGTTTTCCGAGATCCCGAATCGATGGACTTCCGTTTCTTCTGTTTCCTCTCGTCCTGGAGGAATTTCGCTCGTTTGATTTCCTCCTCGTCTGATCGGGTTGCTCCCTTTCGACTATAGTTTGGAGCCCGTACTTGAGGATTTCACATCTGGTGTTGTATTCCACCACCTCTTTCGGTTTCAACACCTCATGTTGATGATACATGTGGAAAAGGTAAGCACTGATGGAACTGTGCTTAGCCTTTCCCACATGATCCCACCAGTTTGCTGACAACTCTGGCGATCACTTTTCCCGAGTGAACTGCTTTCCCCTCCATCGCTCCAAAGATGGTGTTCGCCACTGTAACCGTAACCCGGATCAGCTTATCTGGATAGAGGATCGAAATTAAAAATTCCAAGACCTTCTTGTGCCTCACGACCGCATAGTCCGCAATGGCAAACCCTTCCTTTGAGTGGGCTGGATTGGCAAATTTTCTGACGGAATACTTGTCCGTCTGGGAGGCCAGTTCGAGCCCTTGCTTTGGGAATCTGTAAACCTCCGCCCAAGCCTCTTCCGTCTAGATCTCCCTTCTAGCCCTAACGGTCCGCTCATACCGGTTTGGAGCCCTGGAAACCAACTCTTGAATCATGTCTTCATTCTTCAAGCTCCACGGCCGATGGATCAATCCAATGCAGTCCATCTTTGCCAAATCCTCGTCCTGACCAGCAGTTTCCATTCATTGTCGTCCTCCGGGTAGGTCGGCGACACCATACGGGCGATAACCGGATTCCTTCGTTGGCTGCTTTTTGCCATGGAAAAATCTTGACAGTGTGGGCCGGATCCGTGCTGATTCACCAACTCCACCGTTGCGATCGCTATCTCACCACTCTTTTTCTCAACTATCACGAGTGCGGGAAAAATTCCACCGAGAAAAAGGGAAATGACGGAAACAATGGGTCGCTTAAGTACCCGTCACTCCGGCAACGATCTTGAAATGAGCCATTTACCCGTAACAGTGACCTAGATCCGTAAGTCGAACCTATAAATTGTGGGTCTGTGAAATCCATCTCGGTCCGGATTTTCGGACCTGAACTAGATCCGTAATAAAGGAAGTTCTGTAATTCCTAACTATTTCCAGAACATGGTTAACTTCTTCCGTAAATGTTTCCGTTTCCACTTCAGGACTTAAAACCTAAAATTTTGAAAAATCTAGCTTATCTCAACACTACTCTATCCTAACTAATTGCGTTCGCCTAATACAGACTCCGACATTTTGTCCACCGGATCTACAATGAGTCCCCAAATTTTCTCCTCAAAATCTTTGTGCATGCCTTTTGTAGCAAGATGTGTATAATTTCCAAAGTGAATAACAACCCTCATCATTTTTTTATTGTTGTTGTAAGGGTAGTATATTCTAGTTTCACATGTTTTCAAGCACATAAAAGGATTCTTGCAAACCTTGCATACTAGAGTACAATCTTTGGGAGGACTAACCTCCATTGCAAAAAAAAGGTTTTGTAACCACTCCACATTGAATCGATTCATTTGAAAGCTAAGTGACAAGCACAATATGACTTGTGAGACTTATTGTACTATAGGAAATATAATATCAATTCTTCATTTACTTCTCTCGGATTCCTAAAGTGACTTAACTACTCTTACATCTAAGTTTTACACTGTATACATCATAGAATTTACTGTCTGACTACTATAAGTTGGTACTCTTTCTTACAGCATACAATGCTAAAGTCTTGCTCGATTTAACTTAGTGTTAGTTGGATTAAAAGATTTTCAATTGGCAATTTAGTTTGAGGATACTATATGGTTTGAAACAAATACAGTTCAAGCTGCCTCACCTAAATCCGACCGTTGCGTGTGTATCGTTGCAAGGAGATGAGTTTGCTTTGGATGAAGTGTTCAGGGTTTTTAAATGGTTGGGTGAGAACAACCATCATTACGGATTCTTGTGGATCTACGTTTTGTGTGTAGGGTTTAGGATTTGGTGAATCGATGTTTTTGTGTAGCTTTGACTTTCATGAGAATGTGACATAGAACCTATGGTCAGCATGCAATGAGAATTTATTGCCACCTTTTGCTTTCAGGTAATGCAATTCTTTGAATAAGACAGTTGGACTTTGTAGAATGCAGATGGGAAAATATAGCTACACAGACAAATTCAACCAAACAACACAAAAGAGCAAGAAATGGAGGACCAAGTATACGAACTTTGACTACAATAGACATACATTCAAATTCAAAATCAATTTATTTCTCTTAAGCTTAAAGCCACATTGACATAAATTTTCTCTACTATAATTATAATCACCTAGGTAGGCAATCACATAGACTTTTAAAATTCACATCAAGGCAAGGACCAAAAATTGAATAACCTAATTATGAACACATCAACTACAATAGCAACCAAAGTAAACTTGCTACTAGGAAAAAAATAACTCCTTGCATGGCCATCTTCAACAAAGAACTTCAAAACAATCATTTTGATATTTTTTTTGTGAAGTCTTTTCACCACATTTTGAAGCTCACACCAAAAGGATGCATACTTCTTTACAAAAACCATCATTGAAGAAAATGCAGAGATATCAACCACTTTGAGTACCTCCCTCCAATCATTTCCAACCAATGCAATTGTTTTCAATCAATGATCAACACCATAACTATATTCRCAAATGATGACAAATTACAATGAAAATTCTCAAATTCCAATTGCATGCAAAAGTCATGGTCAAGGGACTCAAAAAATAAGATAGCAAGCAATTGGTCAAGATTGCCAACCTAGTCACCAATAATCACCACAAGAACACACGCCATCTTGGAAGTGGTGAAAGCGATTAGCATCCCTCACAATTATATCTTGTTTAGTCACCTTTGAGATAAACTTGGTTGCTGTATGGCAATTTGAACAGACTCGAAGGTTCTTGAACACCCGAATTGGTTGTCCAAGGGGTATGTGCAAGAGTCCGTAAGCAATAGCCAACTTCTCGCTATGGGAGCAAAGAGAAAGTTCTTTCTCCTCCTCATCAATGTTCCACAACACTAGCCAAGTTTCAGGAATGTAGCCTTCGGCCTTAATTGTCTCACTCAATCTCCTCAACTCAACATAGATCTCCTTTGCTTCTGGATGAGAAGTATCCCCTACGAAGAAGTCATGGACCTTGTTATCAACTTCAATCCAACTACGACCTGGCTCCTTGCGTATACCTCTCTCCTGCATCATAGTGCGCACCCACAACACCTCTTCCCACTTGCCAGCTGCAGCATAGATATTCGAGAGAAGCACATATGTAGAAGCATTCTTAGGTTCCAACTTGAGACACTCATTAGCGGCAAGTTTACCCAACTCCAAATTACCGTACGTTCTACACGCACCAAGCAAGGCTCCCCAAGTTGCAACATCTGGTTCCACCGGCATGTTGTCAATCCAGAGCTTTGCTTCCTCCAAGTGTCCTGCCCGTGCAAGAACATCCACCATGCAGTTACAAAGCACCACATTAGGTTCAATGCCATAATCTTGTGTCATAGCCATAAAATGTCTACGGCTCTCATCCACAAGGCCTGMATGACTACAAGCTGACAACACTGCCACGAATGAAATCTCATCGGGCTTCACACCGTCTGTAATCATAGTTTTAAAGACTTCCAGGGCTTCAAGCCCACATCCATGCTCTGCAAGTCCACCAATCATCACGTTCCATGTGATGACATCACGATCCTCCATCCTCTTAAGAACTCCCATTTACTATTTTTAATAGCCAAATTAGGTGACAAAGTATTGATTAAGGATTTAAGACAACTTTAGGATAGTTTTGGATACTAGAGTCTCAAATAGTAGTAAACACCAAAAATACGTTGCGAGTGGAAGTTCCACTAAAAGTGTTAGTAACAGGTTCTAAGTTCCAAGAGTGTCAGTTGCAATTCCGATAGTGCTCTAGGAAATTCTTCGGGAAAACTCACGCGGGAGTTTTTAACTATTTGCAACAATTAGAGAAAAAGTCGTTTATATGTACATTATAGGTGAAATTCCCACAGACACGGAGATTCTCCACCAAAGATTGGAAGAAAGTGTTGCTAGCATAAAAACACGTCAGGAGTGCAACGGTGAAGTCGGTTTGTGGAGATTTCCTAGTATGAGAATGATTCCTCCTTGGAGGAATTAAATTAATAGGTATTAAATTATTGCCTTATTTGAAAAGTGTGAGTTCTATGCAAAACTTTGCGTTTGGATTTTGGAAACTTCCTAGAAGATGCCCAAAAAGTCTCATAATTTTTTGCATTGCAGAATTGACTCCATGGCAAGTCAACCGCTTTTATCGGCATTTGAAAATTCATGGAAAATTCCCTGATAGTGGTAAAATCCCACTAAAAATAACAAAAGTAGGTTTTAGCTTAAATAAGCGCCCCGCCCAATTTCAAAGGATTCCAACATTGAATGAAAACCTAAACGACGGCTGCAACGACTTTTAATGGTTTTACCAAAAGTGCGGCGAGTTGACCGACGTACAAGGAGCATACGATGACCGATTTGAGTCAACTTGGACTCTTTTTTTACATTTTGGGACCTTCCCAACAACCCTAGCTAGTTAAAATTTTGAGAAAAAATTAACTCCAAAAGTTAGGTTTTTGACCTTTTTCACTGGGATGTAAACGCAAGTTTTTGAGCGGTTTGTAGCCTCAAAAGTCAGGGGTGGAGGGTATTATGCTACAAATTTGGGTCCATTAAAGCCAATGGCGCAATCCGTTTGGCATTTGGAAGTTTTCTCCAAAAGTTAGAGAGGTCACAACAATAGTATAGAATTTTAGAAGTTAATTTTTAGTTGTTTCATTTGGTAATTTTTAAGTAATTTGAGGGTGGAGCATTACAGAAAGTTTGAATCCTCCAAGGAACTACTACAGCCCCTGTGGTGCGAATACGAAAAAAAAAAATTAAAAAAAAAATTAAAAAAATTAAAAATTAAAAATCTTTTAATTTTTAAATTAAATTTAAATAATATTTTTTTTATAAAAAGGGTTAAGATGACATGGCACTGACATGGCACTGACGTACTAGTGCCACGTCATATTCAATTTCTTAAAAATAAAAAATAATTTTTTTTTCTCTAATTGCACCTAAACTCGCGGCTCCTTCCAAGGTTCAAATTTTTCCTAATGGAGGCCTTGGAAGAGTATAAAAGGCCTCTCCTTCCCCTCACTTTGCACCCATTTTGTTTTCGTAAGCTTTGGCCAATACACGGCCACGTTGTTGGAATTTTGGCAATTTGCCAAAAACTTGATTTGAATTGCATTTGGAGCTTAGTTTGCTCCTTGATTTTGTTGAATTCTCTTGTGTTTTTTGAGCCACGTCAAAGGACGTGGGGGTCCCTTTGGAACGCTTGCTAACGCTTGCATATAACGGAGTTCCTACTTCTGAATCTTACGCCTTAGTTTTTTGCTAGAAACCTCACAGCGGACGTGTTTGTTAAGTGATTGGTTATTCTGTGGCTTCTCTATATAGCAGCTAGAATGGCCATTACGGGTACTTTCCATTTAGTTCCAAAGGGCTTGGAATGTTTCACAAAGCCAAGGTAGGCTAAATTGAGGCACATATATTTCAAATGTCTCACCTTTTCAACCTTGTTTTGCATGCTAATAAATTCAAGTTTTCCTTCTTTGCATGAAAGGTCTATATTTAATCTAATATTTTTTTCTTCTTTTAATAATGCAGTAACAGTTCATCTGAGGTTTGGATTGCTCGCTTTGCATTGGGGCATTTTTTTCCAAGAAGTTGCGAGAAAGGAATGAGGTCTGCCCAATGTTCAAGAAACTTTTTGAGTTTTATAGGCTAATTTCCTTTAATTCCCAAATTGAACCTATTTTTCAAGTACGATGCAGGGCTTTTTTTTCATTTTTTACGAAGTGCCACAGGGGCGACATTAAATGTTATAATGGTGCTCTAAATTACAACATTCATCCACATATTGGATGTATACTATGGTTTTCATCCACAATCTGGCAATTTCATCAAAGATTTTTTTTAAATTCAAAGTTGTTTGGCGATTTCATCCAAGTTTTTTGACATTTGTTTTGGCATTTTTTAGCCAAATTATTTTTTTGAGTGCAATCTGGCACCAAAAAGCCAAAATAAAAAGCCCTGGTACGATGTCTTGTTATTTTCTCTATTTTTACTTAGAATAGAAATTTCATAGATTTTTCCATCGTTTTTTTGCTAATGTTTTCAGATTGCAACTGGATTTTTTTTTAATTCGACAAGCTAACTTTGAACTAGCCGCCGATTTTTTCCAATCATTGGGTTGCCTACCTCCATTTCAAAATCTGAATAATGTGCTTCTAACACAATGACAATGAACTCAAAAGAGGCAAAACTGCTCTGTCTATTGTCATTAGCACACCCTGCAATGCACTTGAAGGTTTCAAAATTGACGGCCGTCGATCTAAAACTGAAAAAATGGGACTCCCTTCCTAGAGCCGTTGATCTCAACAATGACGAAAATTTAGTGGCCGTAGATGGCACCTTCGGTAGAGACACTGGAGTGGATCCTGGCCATCCAAAACGAGGGTTTGGCGCTTGCAATTGTTGTTTGGCGCTTGCTGGATTTTTTCAAGTGTTGCTGATGTTGCGTGGTTGTTAGGTGAGGAGGTAGCTGCGCGTCGATTCCTTCTGTTCCAAGCATTGTCGTCGGTGGAGTGGGCCTTCAAGATGCGTGAATTTTCTAATCGAGTTCTCTAATAGTGATTGAGTGACTGAGAATTGAATGTTGATGGAGTGGGATTGTGTTGAAGCATAGGATAAAATTTGTCAAGCTTAGTAGTAAATACATTGCTTACATAATACCACACAATTACAAGAGTTCACTGTAGGTCTTGGAAATGAGCTTGTACAATACTTTCAATGTAGGAAAACTCAATTGCCTCCAAAATTAAGCTTTGAACACTTCTGAATGAAAACTTTGAAGTTTGTGAACAAGTGTACCCCTCTGGTACCCCTTTCAAAATTCATTTAAAACTTTTACAACCAAATGGGAGAATGACACGTGTGCCCCTTTTGAAATTCATGTAGGGTTTTCTCGAAAATTGACAATTTGTCACAATGTACAATGTAATCAAAATTGGTAGGCACTGCCAAACATAACAATGGAAGTGCTGTTAATTATATTGATTACCCTGCAAATGCTGTCACAGAAGTGGAAAGGAACGGGGAACGGGGAACGGGGAACGGGGAACTTCGTCTCTCTCGTCTGGGTGGATTTCTTAAATGGATTGATGAATTCCGGCTCTAGTGGATGGCGATGGGGAGTTTTTCTAGGGCGTAGAATTTCGGGTCAAATAGCCTGCTTCAATTACACCATGACGTCTCTCCAGGTGATTTCCGTAGATTCATATAACTGAATCTTTTGTGATAGTGTGTTGGAATTCAATTCCAGTGATCGACTCGCACATTTGCTTTCGCAGCAATTCAATGTTCATCGCTTTAAGATCTAGGATTCTCTTTGTGTTTAAATCAAGACCGTCTCATGGATGCTCGCCACTCATCACTGCCGAGAATCTTAAACCCGAAACCACTGTATTTGTGGCATTTGTTTTTGCAAATTTGGCATTAATGTTCTTGAGTCTTTTGTTTTGTTTCCAGATTTTCCGCTATGGGAGTCTCTTGAGTTACAATACAAAGACACGGTACGGCGTAGAAGCATTATACAAGCCACGAATTTGTGTTCTGGATAGGTTTAATGCGAACCGATGCTTGCCTATCCGGCATTGCCAATCCAATTCTATGGCTGGAGTTTTCAGTGTGGTTGCTAGGATTGGGAAATTGGAAAAAGAGAACGACGTCGAACTTTCTGGCGCTAATTTGGCGGTGTCGCTGTTGGCAGCGATTCTCATTACTTATGTTCCACCGGCTTTGAGTGCTGATTTTGAAAGCTTGAATTCGGCAAATTCAAAGTAATGGTCGAATGGTCTTGGCTAAGAAATTCATTTTTCCTTCCATTCTATTCAATCTTGTTTTACTTCATTTTGGAGGAGGTGGATTACAGCACTTGTTTTGTCTTCGTTTTTACTTGTTTCAGGTCTCGTACTCTTCATTCTATTCTATCTTTTRGTGTGTTTTGTATTCTGAAGGTGCAGGAAGGGTTTGACAGGTGTTCACTGACGGGGGTGCAGGCGAATGGATATGAGTATGCTTACCCTGAAACATGGATTCGGGACCGGATACGCGGAATTGAGGTTGTTTWTCTACTAAGCGTCTYACTATCATTCATAAAGAATTTCAAATTAGGGCAGCAAAAATGAGTGAGAGTATTGAAAATTTGTCCAATTTAACTAATTCTAGACTATTTTGGTAAGTCTTGACTATTTTGTTACATTCAGATCATCGCTTGGCCATGCGATCATTGCTTCACAAAGAATAAAAAGCTTTTGGACGATTTTAATTTAATGGTCATTTTAAGAGTCAATTTTTATATCGAACGTTTTTTTTAACGATTTGAGGAGGATTTGAGGTATTTATTAGTCATTTTCATTGATTTCGAAGAAAATTCTATCAATAATTTCGAGTTGAGCGGCTCTCTGATGGCCCAACAGTGACCTAGAATTCGACCTATTTTATTTATAGACAAAGATTTGGTCTAGAATTAGTTTAATGTTGATAAATGATTGGTTGATATCTAGGTGCAATTGCGATGCAGGTGTTGGCTCATGATCCAGAAGTTTCTGGATTAAACTTGAGTATCTTCACGAGTCCTACCCAATCTGGAACGTTGTCGGGCTCAGCGGCAGAGGTAAAGCCTCGTAAATTGAAGTCACATGGAGGCCTCATAAATTGAATCTATGCATTACATAAGCTGGAACAGGTCAAGGTTACAAGATAATCTAATTTTGTGCAAGATAGGGAATCAACAAAGTGCTGTAGCCATCGAAGACTTGCAAACTTATTTGTAGTTTTTTGTTTTTTTGATGAATAATCCAAAACTGGAGTATTTTGGATCACATGCATTTGAAGTACTTAAGAATGATAAAGTACCATACATTGGATAAATGAAAGGATGGTCAAGGTTTCATTGAATTTTACTGGAGTTCAAATTTGAAGCACTCATATCTCACCTGATATTTCTTTTTTCTCACACAATTTAACTGGTAAGGATTGAAGGTGTTTAGCTCAAAAGCATATGATCTGAATATCTTTGCAAACTTGATGTTTGTCTTTCAAATCACCCGTTTGGTTGCTTGTGCTGTTTAAGGGTTAATTTGGATAGCTATATGCTTTTTGTAGTCCTTTGKAGAGGGGAAGAGCGCCAATTATGTACTTTTTACCCATTCTTGTTTGATCAACGATGTTGATGCTGACTAGTATTTCGGATGCACAGGTAGGCGAAGCGATTATTGCTCAATATCAGAAATCTCCTACAATAGATAAGGTTCGATCATCCATACCTCAAACAAATAGGTTGAATAATATCTGTTGGTCTGCATTGTTCATGCTTTCAGATCGAAAATATTCTCTGCAATATGACATTGCAGAGAACCAATCATTGGTGCACCTTGCATTTGGATAATCTATTTCTCAGTGTAGTCTTGAACGAAACTTCAGTATGGATAGTGTGCCTATTCGTTTCATTGAATTTTTGGGTAAGTCTATTGGAATCTTAAATATTAGAAGTATGATATAAGTTCGAAATCTGCATCATTCCAGGCCGAACTGCTAGGAGTGGATATGAAGCAAGATGGGAGCAGTAACAGGTACGTAGTTTCATACTTCGATTTTCTTACATATCATATCTCAGAATTGATCACATTTCATGAAAGATTTGCTTTAATAAGGGCATTCCCTCGCTATAGCAGAGGCATTCAACGCCACTATCGTTCGGCCTAGTGCCCTACTCCCTCAGTCCCACTAAAAGCTTCCCAAATTCTCCCTGCAAAGACTGTAAAATAATCAGCCTGTAATAAATATTGAATATAAACGTTCTCCCTCTCCGTTTCTCCGTTTCATAGACTTTCAAGTAATAGTGCTAAGTTAGATGAAGAAGAGTTTCTTCTTCGTTGCCATGTTATTTTTCATGTTTCCCATAGGATGACTAAAGAATGCCCAAAATGTCAAAAGAGGGTTTCCTCAAATTTTCTTCAATTTTTCTGGCCATTCCTCCAGTGTCGAACGTGCTTGCTCTAATAGACTTGCATTGCTATTCTTCTAGTTTAATTTCCTGTTGTATGTTAAGCCTCTTCGTTTTTGCTAGAAACCTCACATCGGACTTGTTTGTGAAGTTAGTCTGTGGCTTCTGTATAAGCAGCTAGAATGGCCATTACCGGTACTTTCCATTTAGTTCCAAAGGGCTTGGAATGTTTTATAAAGGCCGGGTAGGTTTAAGGGAGGCAACCCATTTCCGATCACCTCCCCATTTCCAACCCCATTTCCAACCAATAGACTGTTGTCTTTCCATGAAGTTATGGCACAGTCCATAGAGTAGTTGTGGCTCATTATGATTGGTTGCAAGGACCTCAATATTGCAATCAGCCCTTGGTCGATTTTGCAATTAGCCTATGGTCAAAAATAGAAAGGACTATATCACCATTATAGGTTGAAGAGAATCTTCCACTAAAAAATTACTAGTAATTTCATTTTATGTAATAAAATTTTGGAAAAATATGCAATCCTTCCAAACTCTATTTCCAAACTCTATTGTTGTACATGGGAAAAATTCCACATTCAAAAAACTTGCGCTCCAAATATGCACAATTGCTTATTTGATCGGAAATGGGTTGCCTCCCTAATTGAGGCACATATATTTCAAATCTAAATTCTTGTGGCATTGATCTGCAGAAGCTACTCCATTGAACTGCTAGTTGACGCGGGTGGTAAACAGCGGCACTTCTTGACGAAATTGATTCGAACCGAAAGAAAGGTTAGGATGTCTCCAGATCTTATGGTGTCCGTGATGTCGCAGTCAATCTGACTAGGGGTTCTCTCCAGATCCGGTTAGTGGGAGAGATTCCGTTTGTTGATTTCGGCTTCTCCGGTTATCCCAAAATTTTCGCCTAATTTTTTTGTATCCACTGGGCGGTCTCATATTGGTGTAAACCTTACAGACCCACAAAATTT
Organism: Pleurozium schreberi; assembly: GCA_006891605.1. Lineage (NCBI taxonomy): Eukaryota > Viridiplantae > Streptophyta > Bryopsida > Hypnales > Hylocomiaceae > Pleurozium > Pleurozium schreberi. The sequence continues at coordinate 39,143 of VACF01000324.1, read as the reverse complement.
CAGAGATCGCAAGACGGCAATGCTTATATTTGGTCTACTTTTGGTAGTTAATAGAAAAAACACTGCTAGATGCTAGTAGTCTTCAAGCTCTTTGTGGACCCTTGAGCCCTTGACGTTTACTTCAGTAAGAGTTGATTAGAGATTGTCAAAAATTTCGAATATCTGGGGAAGCAATCAATCTCCCAGTAATAACCCAATCGGACAACCGCCAATATAGTTCCATGTTGTGTTTTGACTTGTGGATGGCCATGTTCTCTTGAAATTGTTGGAAAAACCTTGCCTACAAATTAGCCCAATCATTATTCGTTGTTACGAATGCCCTCCTGGAGCTAATTCACTTTTCTTTTTGTATTCAGGTGCTTTCTTTGACCCTACAAGTTCCAGAGGAGCTATGGCAGAGCAATGCAAGTTGCATGAAGTCTGTTGTTCAGAATTTCAAGCAGACAGCACTTACGTAATTAGTTTCAAATTGCACTACGGCTTCTAGAGGATTAGCCTGGTGAAGTTCTGGGCACTCCCATCTCAGTTTTACAAAARCKGMTGACTCACCATTTACTAWATAATAGTAGCAGATCCTTCACRTACACTTCAGAGGAAACTRACGCAGATTCTCAATTTTCAGACAAAAACAATATGGCAGCTGCCAATTGTAGCTAAAACTAAATCTTCCCATTTTACACATCCAAACCTACGCTTTTCTAATCTGCTGCTAACAAAGCACTAATTTTGTGCACCTTCAAGAAGCACCACATCAATGCTGATGAATCAAATTACAATCTACATCACACAGAGTTCGTCTTGTCATCTATCCAAGCCCTTCTCTACCTTATATCTGCTGTCACTACAAAATCACCTAAGCTTGCCCCTGAACTTCAAAAAACCTTCCTGTGAACAAAATTGACACCTACAGTGATTCCTTCAAACTATATGTACARAGGGAATGCCAACTGGCAACAACAGAGCATTCTCAACAATGGGCTGCTTGCTACCTGAATCTCCAAAGGAATGGTGATCTTGCTCGTATATAGGCAAGAGAGCCAAAAACTAGCAATAGAAAGCCATACCGGAACCTTGCACCCCAACAGTCTTCATCCGGTGAAGACGGAGGCCTGCAACTCGTAGTTCGAGCCAATTCAGGTTTGGGGAGTCTCCGTTGGAAATACTAAAATCAAGAACTGCATGTCTAGCCCTACCGCCACCATGAATGAAGAATCTGGAAGTAGTTCTACTAAAGAAGAGTTTCCATATGATCCCAAGAGCTAGACTAATAATAGTCTAATTCCACCCCAAAAAATCAAATCAATCAGGCTCTCTGGTTTCTGCTCCATGGGAAAAGCCTCTAAAATGCGTTAACGTGGATGCAAAATAGCAAGTGCTACACAGAATAAACTCTAATGACTTGCTCAATAGGAGCCCGGCAAACCGGGCAACCCCAATCCTTGGCCTTGATCTGTGACAAACAATCCATACAACCAGCCAAATGACCGCAAGGAATGCACACYCCTTCTGCAGGAGCATCCCAGCAAACCACACACTGGCTTCCCTTTTCCTCAACCTTGGGTGCCGATGCTTCCTCAGGAGCTGAAATGGCCGGCTGTGCCGGAGTCTCCACATCCGCTGGGGAGGTATCAATAGCTGGGTAGTGAACAGGAAGGGGAGGAGCCGAGGGGGAAGCTGTGGAGGAAGCAGGAGCCGCTACAGGAACTGCTGCAGGACCTGCTGCAGGAGCTGCTACAGGAGCTGCTATTTCAGCAGACTGAATATTTTCTGAGGTCCGGCTGGGCCCTGCCTCATCATGAGGGTGTGTGAGAAGTAGAACCCCTTCTGCAGATGCGGTGCGTAGTGAAGCATCAATAGCCATCTTCAGAGCAGCCTCGTCTGATAATTCAATTCGGTTCTTGGGGTTGTGAGAGGTGCCTGTTTGGGAAGGACCTGGTGGTTCCTTGGTGAGAGGGTGAGTTGCTGGCCGCGATAGAGCTGACAACCCTTGTGAAACAGCTTGTGGGGTACTACGTGGTGCAGGACCGGTCTGGACAAATCATAGGAACTTTGATTGAGCTCACTGCAACAACAGGAAGGCCAAAGGAAAGAAACCAAAAAAAAGGAAAAGAGAGAACATATCAACGCAAGCTTAAACAGAAAGTCCACTTCGGAAGCTAATACTTGATTATAGTCATTTCCAAAACATATTCCAATTGTTCAAAAATGTAGGGTATCATTTCTCCTTTCAAGTGACACATTGTTGCTACCTTCCTTGAAACGTTCGAAATGATTTATTTCAACACTTAAAGATTTGGAAGCAACCACTTCTGGTTATTTGGGCACTTAGTGATTAACTCCTAAATCCCTAATGGTCAAAAGTAGTTGTGCTCCCATATCTAGGAAGTACGACATTAATCCTTTAGAAAGTTCCAATGAAGGTAAGAAATTATACCCCAATATGACGAAGAAATTATGCAATCGTTTTTYTCATGAGAAGAAAATGTTTTGGATGTACGTATTATTTGCTAGGATTTTCTRAAGTGGATTTTCCATTGTCAGTTCAGCCCACAGAGGGATTAATTAAACAAAGATGCCAGTTCACATTTTGCAGTTGATATAAGTAACTACGGACCTGAGTGCCTTTGCAGGCYTTATAAAACCGTTCTAGTTGAACCTTGTCCCCCGCTGATTCCGCCAAGAACTTGTACTTATTTTCTGTTGACACGCAGGGAAAGTCAGTTGCCAAAACGTGAATGAGTAGCTCAGATGCTAGAATGAGGTTTGCGTTTCTTTTGCTCAGTCTTTCATATCATAGAAAACAGACAACAAGAATTCGAAGCCTTCATCAGTTACTGAAATGAAAGCTAATTTAGGACCAGCAACTTCCAATGGACCCACATTGCCCAAGATAAAAGTGGAAAAATTACTTTGGAAGCTACAGTAACTTTTTCAAAAATACTTCCATTGTTCAAAAATGTAAGATAAGATCTTCTAATGCTACATTTTGTTAAATTTCTTAAAGTTTACTAAACGATTCATCAACTCCAAAGGTACAGAAGCCGTCACTTTTGGTCATCTGAATTAATCATCAACAAACCAACCATTTTGACACATGCATCTATATCTGATGCCTCGCAGCACCTACCATGAAATACAACACACCACAATTACCACAACTCAAAATTCAGTTCAGCATCCACGTTTCAGTATGCAACAATGAACAGAAACCTTACTTGAGTTTTTGTCCAAGATGATTACAACTGGGTCTGATGAGCTGAAATTAGGCTCCTCCACTTCAGCCTTTGATAGAGAGATGATAGTGCGAGGTGCCGGAACCTGCAAAAATTCCACAATTCGAACAGCCTTTCTTACACCTCAACTTTGACTTAACACTATCTGATACCATTCGTGATTCCGAGGAAAGAATGACAAATCATCTTCTCACAGTCCTAAACGGCTTACGAACATTGGAGAATCCTGCAGCATGACCTGAAGGTGACGTACTCCCCCCATTCCAAAGACTCACCTGTAATGCAACAAATATTTTAAGTCATCACCAAAGCATTCTAGATCAAAATTCAATGCAGAAATGAAGGCAACTAATTCTTACAACAAATCATTCAAAATCATATGTTATCCTAATTTATCATTAACCCAAGTGCCCATATGGAAAAAGTGGTCAMTTCCATAACAATAGGAGTTGAAATAAGTCATTTAGGAAGCTTCAAGGAAGCTTGTACTGATAGAAAGAAGAAATCACAGACGGAATTTTTTTTTTGTAAAATAAGTTTTGAAGTTGCTACAATAGACATTTAAGCTCCAAAATGGATTTTCTATTTTTAGCTTGAGAACTTAGGGGTTAACATGGCACCAGCCCTGCCAGAACCAACCTTAAATCATCCACCAGGTCCATCTAAAAAACAAACCAAAATTCTAACTAATATTTAAGACACCATTTGAGGAACTCACATTAGCCACAAATACAGGGCCGAYACAAATACCAATTAACAAGAATTTATAGCCCTTTGAACTCACCTTCGGTGACTGGTAGATCACAAGTTCAAACTTTGGAGTTCGTCTRGGATCCCTCTCGGTTGGCAAAACTACAGCCCAGCTACCAAAACCACAAGCTCACTATCAGTCCAAATACTCTTCCACCCACAACCAGCTGCACCTTAAAACCAGGAAACGGCAATTTTATGGCATCTTTCATACACTACAAACTCTGAAACCCGACAAAAAACTAGCCAAACTCTGCCTAATAATTCTTACCTCCAAGGAGGCTCCGTCACGGCGAAGGGCTTTGACAGCGTTATGATTTCCATTCTGCACAGCCTGATAAAGCTGCTCCTCTTTGCTTGTACTATTGCCCATGCCCGCTTTTTCACCTTGCCAAGATCCAGACTCTGCAAATCCGCCAAGACTAAATTTAGTAAACAAAACTCACAACCTCGCGCAGAATTTCACAAAGAAATAAAAAATGTTTCGTATTTCCGTACGTGATTCCTGCAAAGCATCTTCTACAGGACTTCCTTTAATTTGAAAGTTCGTAAACCCTAAATTACGCCGATTTCATGTTTGGACACTTCAACAGTCGAAACACGATCGTACAACCAAAACCTCCATCAAACGATCATTCCCAACCACACAACTTACTTTCTAAATCACTACCACGCCATTCCAGTATTCTCAAAAGAAAGCTGTCCAAATTTCCTCTCACCACGGACACAAGAAAATTCCCCTGCAACAGAATCCCAAAACCATCCGCACCCCAACCCTAACCCCTCCCCAACCAAATCCCAAACTCCAACTCCAAACCCCAAACAAAAGTCCACCAGAACACCACCTCAACACGGCCGATCAAATTCTCCCGACGCTCCGAACTTCTCCTGCTTCTCCACCTTCCAACCAAGACCTCGAAATCCAAGAAACAAACCTCCGCTCCACGGAATCTCCCCCCTCCCCTCCCCTCCCCTGCACCAACAATTCTCCAGCAGAAACTCTCCAGCAATTCTTCCACAATTTCACAGACTTAGCAAGGAGTAAGGATGCGTGGATCGACGCGCATCAAAGTTAGAGGAATTCTGAGATGCTGGTCAGGTGTTGACAGAAGCTCTGTCGGTCCAGTTCTGAAGTATGCAGAACTCGAGGATTGGAGCTCGGCTTGGCTTGGATGGAATTGCAGATGTAGGTCGATTTTATTACAGGGAGAATTTGTATGGAAACTGGAGAGATACACTGCTACAGTTGATCCTACAAAGTTAATATACAGGTCATGATGCACATTCATGGAGATGGCGGAGGACGACTGTGACGACCACTGTGACGAAGACGACGACGGAATACTGATGAGGAAGTAAGGGTACGGAAACTGCTCACACGCGGCTGTCGGTGACCGTGGCCGTATATGTCGGGTTCATCATGGGGACGCTGCTTGTTGGCGTGGCAGGCACTCGGGGGTTACGTACCAACCGTGGTTAACCCCGGAACGCGGCCTATGACCACCTACGGTATTGCAACTTCTAGCTTAAGGGTGGACGTCCACGTGGAGTTCGAATCGGAAAACAAATTTCAAGTTTTTTTGGAATTGGAATCGCTTTGGTTGACTTTCATGATGTTTATATGCTTTCATGTGAGTAGGGAAAAGTACATTCTAGGAGTAGCTTTGAATTTTAAATAGGAAAAAGTGAGTGAGAAAAAAATACATTCTAAGAGTACGCTTCGTCTTTGGCAGTTGGAAAAATACTACATTTCAAGAATTGTGAGTAGGAAAAAACTATATTTTAGATGTAACTTTGTCTTCTACGTAGGGGAAAACTAAATTTTATAAATAGCTTTGTCTTGTGAGTAGAAAAAAACTACATTTTAGAAGTAGGTTGTCTTATGAATAGGGAAAAATTGTCTTCTAGGAATAGCTTTGTTTTGTCAAAATAGAAGCAATCCAAAAGTTCAATATTAATGTAAAATTAGTTTTCACAAGTTGAAAACTTATTGTTCTTACTTTTTATGTATTTTTTTCTCTCTATAATCATACTCATGACTACAAAAGCAAACTTCAAACCACAATTAACTCCAAACAAAAATACCAATACCAATACATGTACATACATACATACATATGAACAATATTTTTATAAGGAACTTAGACCACCTAACCATAAAGAGAGATAACTCTTGAAAAGATCTCTTCTCAACTGTAAGCTTTATTGTAGATAATTAGAAGGCTAGCATTAGTAGAAGACTATCAATATTTACCCCAAAAGGACCAAGGTGTGCTTTTGGGCAACATAGAAATTTTGGATAGCTCAGTGTGAATGGAATCAATATATTTTTTTCCTTTGAAATTTTCATACAACATGTGGACGAAGAATATCTTTGACCCCTAAATTCTTGAGGCACCGAATTCAAGTTACAACAAAACTTTGAAGTTAAATAAAACCTTATCAAGTTAGTATTTTTAGTAGCACAATTTTTTTGAATATTCTTTTTGAAGTTCACTTTTAGCATCAAAAAACAGATTTTGAAAATGAGTGATTATTATTTTTCTATTCAAGGTTTTGTGTGAGGGTGTCCATTGCAAATCTTACTTTTCTAGTGTTGAGAGCTCTTGGAAATGAGCATCAAATACACTAGAACTTGGAGAAAAATATGCATCAGAAATTCATTTAAAAAAATTAGTATAGAATAGATTTTGAGAAATCATAAATAAATTGGGGTTATGCATGGTATACCCTTTAATCTCGTATTTTTTGGTGACCAATTTTTAAATTTTGACATGTGAAAAGCCTGGTGAAAAGAGGATTGAAAGATTTCAAATCACTTTCACAATCTTAACACCCTCATGATCAAATATTATAATCTTTCAATCCACTTAAGTGATATTGCTGTGTTTTCTTTTCCCATGTCATTTCTAACATGTCTAGTTGAAATTTGTATTGTTACATTTTTATTTAAATAATAAAAATTATCAAAATGTTGGCTTTCTATTCAACCTCAGAGCAAAGAAGCTCAAAATGGCCTCAAGCATTTAGGGGGTAAGGTGCAACAATTTTCATAACTTTTGACTACATGATTTAAAAGTTATTGTATGATATGTAGTTTTTTTCCTTAACTGAGCAATCTGGGCAGATTAGAAAAAATCTCATTTTTCAATTTGAAATTGATTTTGTAGGTTTATTTATATGTGGACAGTAATCATCATGAAATAATGAATTTGATTGGAAAACATATTTAAAGAGGATTCACAGATTTTGCATTTGGTTTTATTTATTTCTATGCCATTTACCCCTAAAGTTCTATGACTATGTTTTCATTAAAAATGATTCACAGATTTTGCATTTGGTTTTAGTTATTTCTATGCCATTTAACCCCTAAAGTTCTATTACTATGTTTTCACTAAAAATGCTCCAAAATTGCCATTTTTACTACAAGTATCAAATTTTTGAAAATAACTTTTTTTGACACATGTAACAATGGGGTCTTCTAGTATGCTGACTTGAGAACATGTATTAAAAATTTCAGAATTTTCCGCCTTGAGGATTGCAAGATAGAAGCATTCAAATTCAATGAATTCATTTTTTTGGCCTCGTGAAAAACAAAGTAGCTGCACTTCACTATCTCCTCAAAAGAGAGGATACACCTCTTGGTTTGCATTAGTCCCCCCCCCTTTCTCTCGAAAAAATCACAGGCCATTGATTTTTTTCTTAAAAATTACCCCCCCTTTCCTACAGTTGATCTTGATACAAATACTGGGATTCGGTATATTGAAATACGAATATTGGGATATAATATACTGGGATACAAATACTGGAATACGGTGTACTGGGACACGAATACTGGGATATACTATACTAGGATACAAATGCTGGGATACGATATGCATACAATCTATATACAATATACATACGGATACAAAAATTAATACACAAACCAATTAACCCATATCGATTGTCAAACAAGTACATTTTGAAAAACATAACTGAGGGGGGTACTTGGATTTTTAGGTTATTTTCAAATTGGATTATTTTTCATACCCCCGAATAAAATTGGAGGGATTATGAAACTTAATCCAATCTGAAACTTGTATATCACTATTTCTTCAAAAGAGAGGGTACACTCACAAAATAGAGGGTACACTCACAAAAGAGAGGGTACACTCACAAGCTTACTTTTCAATGAAAAAATGTCCAAAATGGTGGTGCTCCTTTGGATTCTTTTTTCTAGACAAATTGTCCACATGCTTGAAAAATTTCAGATCATTTGGTATTGTACAACATATAGAAAAAGAATAGTAAAGAGATTGTAGTAGAAAATTCTTCGAAATATTAAATTGTCAAGAATTTAATATGGAATTGAAAATTGCCAATTCCAATGGTTGAAGTGTTTTAATAAACAATCTACATCCTATTAATTTATTTTTTTCAAAAAAATCAAAAATCGAGTAAGGTAAAGGACTTTAAAGTTTAATTTAACTTCATGGAAAGACAACAATACATTGATTGGAAATGGAGGGGGTGATCGGAAATGGGTTGCCTCCCCTAATGCAGAAAAATAATCAAACTTTTTTTATATGGTGATTTTTTTTAAATAATCGTTGATGATTTATCTCTTAGATCAAAAGATACTGATTTTCAAGAAATACTGCAACCTATTGTAAACATGATTGTCAATGGTAGTCGAATTTGAGTTAATGAATTATCTTTGTATCTTAACCCCTAAAGAACCATTTGTCTCTTTAGGGGGCAACGGGGATTTTAAGCAAGTACCTACGGTCTCAATTTTTGACCTGATTTTTTGAAACTCTTTTTTAAGATAGGAAAACTAATTGACTTCATGGGGATATAATTTTTTTTCAATTGGTGTCCGGGAACAAAAGTTATGCCTAAAACAAGGAGAGGAGAGAGCAAAAAAAATTTGAAAAATTTGAATTTCTATCTTTCAATTTGTTTTTCTCATAGATTATATTTTTGTCCACGTGGACAACTTTGATTCATTCCATTTGGATTTGTTATGAGAAAGTTATGGACAATCTTGTTTTGGAGGCAATGAGAACATTTTATTGAAAAAATAACTTGTAGAATTCATTTCTGAATGCAATTTTTACAATTCAAAAAGAAAAAGTTCCACATGGTTTAGTTTGCTTGCTAGAACAATCTCACCATTGGGATAAGTGTTGTTTAAATTCCACCTTAGAGATATTAATAATTTAGATTTTTCTTCTATCTTGTACCTATTCCTATTTAACAATTTTTCAAAGATTAAAAATTAATTTTTTTTTGAGTTTTTTTCCTTAGATTCTCAACTCAATTTTCCACGATGAAGATTTAAAGCTCAAAACTCTATAGTGCAAAATATTAAAGTTAAGAAGGTTCAAAGTCAAATAATCTAGTCTCGCAACATGCTGCAAAGATTGTTTTTTCACCTTAAATGCAAATATCTTGCAATCTGTGTTGTCAAAGATTCTGAAATTTTTTCCACAAATTCTCATACTAGTTAGGTGAAGGATCCTATGTTTTATTGTGCAAAAAAAAAATTCCAATGTTTTTTACTCTTTGCTATAGAAATGGCAATGTTAAGTGTTTTTTCACAGAAAAAAGACCATGGTCCTATAGGGGTTAAAATATGGATATAAATATCCTAGAATCCAAAGAAGACCAAAAGATAAAGAACTTGCCATCTTTCCTAGAGAAAATATCATTAAAGCATTCATACTAGACACAAAGTATAAGAATTCATCTACATATTCACACTAATTAGACCTCATTCATCTAACATTCATCCAAATTCGAGAGGATTTAATCAAACTCTCATACTAAGTGAATTAACTTTAGTAGTAAATTATTTTTAATTGTTGAAAGATGAAAGGATTTCGAATTAAAAAATGGAAATTTGAAATTCAAGAAAACTTGGCGATCTAGCATCCTGTTCCTGAATGTAGGTTTCTATGAGTCCTCAGACACATGTAATGCCAATCACCTTGTTAATCCCTCATTTTAGCCAACAAAGTTACAAAGCCGACAAGCACGTCAAACATGGACTAGATCATGTTTACACATTGATTTTCTTGGGCTTGCAAAAGCCTTCCATATGACAAAGTCAAAGACTGTGGATTCCTTTCTAATTTAGATGAGATTCAAGCTCATTTCATGTTTTGTGTAGAAAGAGTGCATACCCATCAATTAATAGGGGTAGTAACACCTTCTTCACTCCACAAAAATTCTTTGAAGATTGTGAGAAACAGGGAGCCACTTGGTAGCCTAAATTTGTGAAGAAGGTGTGACACCCAAATCATGTGAGTGGAGAATGAAAATGAAGAATGGAGTTTCATGCAACAAAAGTTGTGCTAAAGTCACCATAGCATAACAAAAGGAACCATGATAGCGTAACAAAAGGAACCAATGGAGGAGCAATGCGGAGGTGAAAACCAAAGGTGACGGAATATTCTTCTTGTGAGAATCATTCTCCACATCTATTATTCACGTCTGGAGGAGAACAATGGATGTCGAGAATGATTCACACAAAAAGAATATTCGGCTTTGGAGAGCCAACCAAAACCCAACTCCAAATTGAGATGTCCCTATTCACTGGAGAATTTGTGAGGAGTGAAGAAGGTGTGACTACCCCTATTTTCACAAAATCGAATATTAATTTTTTAGATTCTTGATATTCATTATGTTGCTTGACTAATAGAATAAATTAGTGTAGATCCATTCTTGCGTGAGGAATGCAAATCTCATCGTTGTTGATTTTTGATTTCCATGGATCAAGTGATAACTACATCATCTACTTGTCAAAGATTTGACGTAACTAACTGGATCAAATTATTTGCACAAGAAGTACATGCCTACATGGAGAGCAGTGAAGAAATACGGAGTATAAGCTTAACCCTTGAATGCCGCGGTGGATGTTTTGTGTCCTCTGGATGATAGAGAATCAAACCATGTAGGACATAATTGCAACTTGTCATCCTCGGTATTAGGAGTGGAAAGGAAAAATCTTTTCTACTACTTTGACTTCCAATGAATATGCTTGGCTTTTCAAAGTAGATGATGTCACAGGGGAATAAAAAATGCATGATTTCCACGGCCACCGGTCCGCCCTTGAAGGGTTAAGTTAATCCGAACTGTACACAGCCTCGAGAGCCTGTTTCATTCATAGTTGGTGTTCCAACCCTAAAAAACGAGCGCATGGAGCGTCAACTGTACAGAAGCTACTGTCAAAATTTGATCCGAGCTAGGTCGGAGGACACAATCGTCAACCAGACATCTCTACATTTACAAAACAAATCCTCTCAGAATGGCGGTTTCAGTGAAACTAGCGGATCAATCGGCAGAATTTTTCAGATCTGAAGCACTTGAATTCTGGCACTATGGAGCAAATTCAATGTTACCGATTGTCATCACTTTTGGGTTCTCGCACTTTTGCAAAATTTCGGCGTCACGTCGATCGGCTATTGGCGATCACCTTGTGAGCTTGCATGTTTTTTCGTTCTGGTACTTTGATGTTTTTTGCAGATTCGATCTCACTTCGACTATCGATCACCTTGTGAGCTTGCATGTTTTCGTGATCACACTTCCAAGCTCCGTCGCAGTGGGTGGCTTCACCGTAAAATCACAGTCCACACGCACCTTCACTGGAAAGCTCGTAATGGCTCCAACTTTCACACGCACTTTCGCATTCGCTCTCGTATGAATCCCCACGCTCCCTCTTTGCGAATCCGCCGCGATCGCTCTTGCATTCCGAACTCCAGCATTCTCCACAATGAATCCTGAGRTTAATGTCGTCACATTCCTGTRMCCTTGAGAAAATTCAGMAATTGCGCTTCGCCCAAACACTTCTCCGCCATAGCTCGTCTCCACGTCGATCCCGTCGTACTTGAACATGAGCTTCTTATTTGGGTTAGTGACGACGAGGGTGTACACAAAATCGGCGTTCAAGGTCGTTCCCTGGGGTGTGACGTTGAATGTCTTGATGTCTAATCTGTCAATGGAAAATGTTGGCGAGTGAATGGGACGAAGGACTAACCAYGTGATGAGGGTGGCGAGGCCGAGGAGGAAGAGGAGGGTGAAGAGGAGAGAGCACAACGTGGTGAAAAGGGTGCAGCAGCAACAAGAGAGCAGGGAGCGGTSGTTGCGAGGCTTTTTGGAAGTGGAGGGAGGAGGCAGGACGGCGGAAGGGTACTTGAGTCGTGTGAAATGGAAAGGAGTGGGATCCGTGGGGTACACTTGTGAGATTGACTGGGAGCTGGATAATACTTTTCCGCTGGGGGACGCCATAGCCAAATCTGAGCTTCAAAATCAACCACGAATTCTTCGCAAGGATCTGTCGATTGAGCTGTCGAGTGAGCTGTCGATTGGTCGAGATGGGGAGTCTAAGCTTCGAATCATCGAAGAACCCTTCGCAAGGATCTCCTGATTGACCTGTCTATTGATCGAGAAAGGAGAGTCTAAGCTTCGAAATTAACCTAAAATTCTTCGCAAGGATCTGTCAATTGAGCTGTCGATTGATCGAGTTGAAAGGGGAATTGTGAGAAGTGGGAATGAATGTTGGTCGCCCGAGTGTGAGGTGCCGTGGATTTATAGTTGAGTCAGTGATGTCCTCTGGTACTAGAGAGTGTAACTGGAGGGACAGCGAAGAACGCGGATTTAATTCGGGACCATGTGACCATGGCGTGTTACAGTGCATTGAATCTCGCGTTCACAGCGTGAGTGTGGAATAGATCCGAAAATTTAGTGATTCATTCACTTAGATCTACAAATCGATTGACAGATTTACGGTACAGGAGTGACTCTTAAACTTTCTCCACTGACAGCAGTAAGTCAACTTCTGTTTGTTACAGAGGATGTTATAACTCACGATTCGGTGTCAGTGCAGCTCACCATTGCCCATTTCTGCAAGCATAAGCGGTAAGCATGCTTGGTCTATCGCTCTTTCAACACGGATTGTTCACAGTTCGATTGCCAAATTCGTTCATTCTGAAGTACACCGTCAATTTCATTAAATTGCCCAGGAATTCCACTCCTTGTCCACTTCTCGGGGTGCGCAGCCCGAACCATAACTCTACATGTACCATACTGAATTGCCTTGAGAGCTTTGTGCAGACGAATGCCACAATGTCTAGCGCAAAAAATCAAGCTTTGATTTACCGAAATTGTCGATGGTTGTGATAGTTCTCGATTAGGACTGGTGCAGGTCACTAAAGCCGAAACTTCTCCAAATGAACTGAATCTCCAAGCGGGCTGTAGCTGTTTCCAGACCAATTGTCCACATGTCAATTATCAACTTTTGCATGTTCCTAGAGATGTGATAATTCATAGAATCGATTTTAGTCCAGCTTGCCATGACAAAACTTTCTCACGAATCGAGCAAAGCTTCAAGCAATTGCGGTAGCTGTCTCTACACAAATCGTCCACAGTTCCGATTGTCAACTAATATTCTTAAGGATGTGATAGTTCAGTAATGCGGGTCGCCGCAGCAGAAAACTCTCCGAGTCAACTGAAGCTCTAAGCAAAAGCATCAGGCGAGCTTGGGGTGTAGCTGTTTCGATACAAATTGTCCGCATTTCAATTATCAACTTTTGTACCCATGGTGCAGAGGATGTGATCTAGTTCGTGATCAATTCACCCGGTTGTTAGTGCAGGTCGCCATGACAGAACCATCTCCAAATCGACCGAATCGCCAGCAAATGTAGTAAACAAGCTTTTGTTGAACTGAATTCGACACACGAAGTAGAACCATCCAGCCATGGAGAGAAAGAAAGACGTTCTGGACAAGTTGGTGCTCTTTCTAGCGAAGCGAGATGGCATCGACAAGCTGGTGAAGACTTTGCAGTACGCGGGGAAGTTAGGTCACTACAGAGTGGGAGCCACGAATCCTGAGCTCGCGGATCGCTGCAAGAAGCTGGAAGTTGCGGCAGGGTTGAGCAGGAAAGCGTTTCGCACGGGAAGATTCTTGACGGGGTTCAATGCCTTGCGCACCACACAGTTTCCCGACCACAAGCAACAGGTCAGATAATTCTAAAAGCCCAAACCCTAATATTGGGAATCCTGGACGAAACTGTGAAGGGGGCTAGCTAATAGGGTTTAGGCTGAAATGGCTAACATGGTAAACATCGTATATAGAGGTACAAAACCCCAAAATCCCAAAAAACCAAAATCTTGCACAAGAAGTACAAATCGGTTACAAGCCTATCAAACCTCTCACCATCAAAACTCACCTCTCTTTTTCTACCACCTTCAAACCCTAATAACTTTCACGTACAACATCCAAATAACACAATCTTAGGTACATCAGATTCCTCTTCAATCCGTTACCAACACCACCCTAAAATCAAACCCAAAACTCCAACAACAAAAACTCAATTCACTCTCCCAAGTAAAAACCCCTCCCCATCTCAATTTTGCCAAAATCAAACCCAAAACTCTAACAGCAAAAACTCTCTTCAACATCGACCATCCCCCCCTGTTTCCATCCAGTACACCCAAATAACACAACCTTGGATCCACTGGATTCCTCTTCACTTCCCTGACAAAAAAATCCTCGAATCACCTTCTCCATGACCACCACCCTCGTTTTATGCAGGTACTCTCCATCCTGGGCTATGGCGGGGAGATGGTGTACTGGTTCTTCGACCACATTCTCTGGCTCTCCCGCGTGGGCGTGCTCCCCAGCCACCTCGCGAACCGCATGTGCTTCATCTCCGCCTTCGGGGAAGCGTTCGGCTACGTCTTCTTCATCGCGTCCGACMTCATGCTGCTCCGCCAAGGGTTGCAAGTCGAGGCTCGATTGAAAAACACCCTGCAGGAGCTTCGAGAGCTTCAGGAGCTTCAAGAGTTTCAAGAGTTTGAGGAGGACCTGGTTGTGAAGAAGAAAGTGCAGGGGCTGGTGTCCCGCATTTCGGCTGTGAGGATGGAGCGAGTGATGTGCGTGATGTCGATTGTGGCGAATGTCTCGGACTTGGTGATTGCCATGGCCGATGTGGAGCCAGGGTCGGTGGCTGCAAATCCTGTGGTGTTGGGGGTGAGTGGATTGGCGTCGGCGTGGTCGGGGTGGTACAGGAACTGGCCGGATTCGTAAGTGGATTGTCAAGCTAGTGAAATTTACTAGCTAGTTGTATATTTGTTAATGGAAGAGGATTCCAACGCACCAAASGAGGCGTGATTTGGATACTGTATGCGAAAGTTATGAAGGGTCAAAGTTTCATATGGAGATGTTTTCGAACTATTTTATCAAAGAACTATTTTATGAAGTAAGTCGGGAGTCATGACTTTCTCCACAATAAATGGCATCATATTATGTTGATATGTGTGGCCGGTATAATAATTGGCCCCGTTTCTCAAGGATATAACTGCAGGATACCCGAATTGTCACTTTGCTTTGCTTGACAAATTGTATATATATTCTTGCTGGAAAATGAAAGAAAACTCCAACAAAGGGTGTTATTTGGATATTGTAACCCGAATTGTCACTTTGCTTTACTTGACAAATTTTATATTTGTTAAATTCTTCTTCGCCAGTGACTTCTTCACTATTGGGATCACCTGGAATACAAATCACAACATGGTTATCCAAAAGAACAAAATGAAATGAAAATTGAACTACAGTAGTCCCATGTGACGAACTCAAAACAACTGAAAGAAAYAMCGGATYMAATTTGAGCGTCCATTCTTTAGAGCCTGACAAAGCAGCTTTCTAGAATATGCAAGGCAGACTACCAGACTTATAAAAGACGTGTAAGAGACGTGTAGATGATAAACCTTGTCCATAGACTTGGTGGAGAAGTTGCAGCCTTCCTGTTGAGGTTTATTCCGGTCGATATACCACCATCCTTCACAGGGCTCGTTRAAAGGTGCCAGTGAATCGAACTGCAACCCCCACTCCTGATACTTGAGCACTACTTCTGTCAGGTAATCAGCAAAAGCCTCATAATATTTCGGGTTCAGATTGTCTTCACCCTGCCTCCAGTTTCCTGTGACCAAGCAATCTCAGCATTGTCTTTTAAGTACTTCGAGTTTGTTCTCCAGATATGACCAAGCTAAGGGCGTTACCACATYATAGCAGAGGCAAGCAACAACACGTCCAACAAGCCCGATTTGAATGACATGAATAGAAAAACAAAAGTTCTTCTTTTTCCCCGTTCAAGCACTTCTACGCAATAGCGCCTGAAAGAAAAACTCTTGWTTCTTCATTCACATKCCATCTCTCGTGTGCCAAGAAGAATGTGTCAAMRCAAAAAGAGAATTCGATAACCATTCTTGCCATTCCTTTTAGTGTGGTAGCCACTCAMTCCAATAGAGAGATGACAAGCTTCATTTCCTTTTCACTAATGTGTTAAGGTCTCTAATACAAYAGAACTCATGGAGCAAACTCACTTAGACTAGGTCAATTTCATTGAAAACCTATGTCTTCTGTCCTGAAATAAGCGTCCACAGAGTTGTTGARAACTTTTGATACCAATTTCATTGATCATATTGTGAARAGCAAACACTCAGAAGGGTTCAAATTTTATATAACCAGAATCAATGAAGAATACTACACGTGTTCAATACAACCTAAAGAAAATTGGACAGAAAAAAGCCTCCATATGACCTACTGAAAACAGCCTAAAAAAACATGAGGTCCAATTAGGACACTTATTGCGGGACGGAGTATGATTCTCACCTGTGACGGATCCACTGTAMGTCATCCAATGGGGTGGGGAATTATTGAAAGCCTCAAAGATATTTGCACCCTTGTCACGAGCAGCAAACAAGACGTCTCTCTGCCGTTTATCTGCTGTCCAATCGTAAGGCTCATTCGGACCCGATTTGAAACCAGGCACGTCTCCGAATGGCCGCAGATTTTTGTCAAACGTGAGRTCGGCACCCCCGCCGATRTTGTAACGCACAATGTTCATACCAAGCCCTTTCCGAGCATCAAAAAGTAAGTCCACCACATAGTCAAAATCTTCTTTCGGTAATCCACCTACAAAATTAGCCCACCTGCACACATTTTTGCCACTTAAAAGACCTTTCAAACCAACACCCTGGATATATTATATTTCACAAGCTTTGACTAGTATTTAAATTTTACTTTTATATAGTGCTAGTCGTTATTAGTGTTCCTATTGGGTGTGACACACAACAGAGATCCTCACACCTTTGGGCTCATCTTCAAATCAGGGGATCCAAGACGCTCCCATCGTGTGACATGCTATTACATCATTCTTGAATTTGAGAATTTCGAAGATGGAMGTTCAAACATCAATCACTTCAATAGCCTCTTGACAGTGACTACCAATTTGATACTTGTGAGCAAGCAGAAGTAGCACGCTTTTGCACAGCATTTTGATTGAGTCCATTTTGAATGTGTTCTGCTTTTTCAATTGAATATTGAGATGTGTGCACTAAGAGAACAACTTCAGAATGTTTTACA
This sequence comes from Pleurozium schreberi, assembly GCA_006891605.1. Classification (NCBI taxonomy): domain Eukaryota; kingdom Viridiplantae; phylum Streptophyta; class Bryopsida; order Hypnales; family Hylocomiaceae; genus Pleurozium; species Pleurozium schreberi. The sequence continues at coordinate 21,749 of VACF01000324.1, read as the reverse complement.
GAAATCTTTGCGAAAGAGTTGAAGCGGAGAATCTTTTACCAGCAGAGCGAGGTGCCCCAACCATCCCATATCACATGCACGTCTTGAAAATCTTTAGGAACTTCTATAAACTCCTCCTGGTACAATCCCAACCACAAATACGTGTCACCCCAAATATCCCTATGCTACATAACATTACATTATGGAAAATCCATGTACAGCATCCTCTGAATCAGTGTGGAAAGGAATTTCTAGATGTTGCAAATCTGATCTCAATTTGAACAAGTAAGAGCTATTCAAGCCAATGAGTCATTCACTTCTCATGTGAGAGTGCGTCAGCGCTTTACGTATTACTTAATTTACTGTGAGTCTCTATCGACTTCTCTAAATAGCTCTTAATTAGCACTTTCGTAAAACTGCTAAGGTGGAAGTGCCCCAAACCACTCTTGAAAATATGTAGGTACAGGAAGTCCAAAATGTTCTCGGGTAAATCGTGAAATTCAGTTTCAAAGCTCAAAGTATATTCAAACAAATTCATAATCGTTTTTGTTTTTTGTTTTTTTGTTTTAAGATCCATGATTTTCGATTGCCATTGTGTTTCTGTGTTGATTACCAATCAGAATATGCTGAATTGCTTAAGAGGATGGTAATAGGCACTTCCACCATATGTGTTAAGTACGTAGGATGAAGAGCCCTTAGAATTAGTACCTTTGCTGGAATGCTCGGCCACGCTCCAAGCCAAGCCAACCTCCGCCTCCTCCGTCTCAGCTGGCACAGGTTGCTGAGGAGGTTTCAAAGCAAAAACCCTAGTAGTGTTCCTTCTCTGCACCCGAGTATCCTCCTTSGGCRCSACAAATTGTTTCAAACATTGACTTCCACCCAGTCTTGGAACCATTCGGTATGTACAACTCGTCTCTCCAATTGCCGGAAGAGAGTTCGGTAACCTACAAACCATGCCATTGCATCCCACGCCGCTGTGGTCCACCCACATTGCACTAGAATCGCTTTGCCTTGCGGCAGCAACGTGAAGGTGACATGCAGCCATGATGTCTAAGTTTCTGTAGCCAAAAAGAAAAGAAAAATGAATCACAATAACAACTATAAATCTTGTAAATCCTGTAAATCTTGTAAATCGTGTACTCTTGTTGTTTTGACCTAAATCACACACCTACCGGCAATACGAAATTCTCTTTTCTTCTCTAAACATTCGGTTACATACATACGCAAGTTSGTCGCATTACCATACCTGAAACTTTCGTGGAATTCGCTTAATTCTCACCACGAACTCAATTTTTTCGGGTTTCCTTCTCGTCACCAGCTGCGACAAGAGAAAAATTCAATCAATGAAAGACTATTACAGACTGCGTCTCATGTCGAAATTGTAACACCATAACTGTAATTCACCGCAGAATCTCAAACGCAACAAGCACATTACAAATCATGCACTCTTCTTGATTCCAAACATTCTCAGCTAAATCAAAGAACTACGCAAAACGGAATTCAGTTCTCTCTCGTAATYCAGTAGCATGCATTTGCAATTGGTTAGAAAAATTACTATTTCTGAAACTTTTCCTGGAATTCGATCAAAACTCACCAAGAATTGAAAATCTTCGGGTTTCCTTCTCGTCACTAGCTACAACAACAGAAAACTCTCAGTCAAAGACTATGAAAGACCGCATGATAAGTCGAAATTGTAACACCGTAACTGTAGTCTAATTCATCGCAGAATCCTAATGAAACAATAATGAAATCAGCAGATATTCGGAGGTGGATACCGCGGGAGTTGTTGGGGAAGACAACCCAAATGCGAGTGGATAGAGATTCGAATTGGGTGAGATTCAGAATTGGAGAATTGGAGATGGAGCTTCACGGGTGACAACTGACAACGACGGTGAAGACGCTTGCACTGGCGGGTGACGCGTGGTGGTTGCACTTCTTTTACTGTTGCGCCACGTGGTCGCATGGTTACCGGGGCACCCGGTACGTGGGTGGACAAGAACTGGATTAGAGCACCCTTTATTTATTTTTTTTTTTTCATGTCTGCCAACATGGCGGTCAGTCCTCAGATTCAACAAGGGAATGTTGAAATTGAATTTCCAAGTCAGCTTTTGAGAGGTGTACGTCACCCTATACCAATCTCAAGATGAGATTTGGTATATTTTTTGACAAAAATTACTTAATTTATGCCAAATTTGCTCGTCACCTAGGGTGCAAAACAATGAATTTTTGAATTCATCTATTTTTGAAATAATTAATCCACCTTTCAAATTATACTGAAGAAACAATTTGTTTATAGCAAAAAATCAAATGATATCTTTGTACAATCCTGGACAAAATGTTATGGATACATAATCATGTTTTGAACTCCAATAATGCATGTGAAGAATAGATATAAAATTGAAATTGATCTCAAATACTTAAAATTTTGTGAAATAGAGAGCCCTAAACCCCTAAATGCCCGAGCAACCATTTTTTGGTCGTTGTCCAACTTCGGGCAGAATTTTTGGGCGGAAAATAACCTTTCTTCAAATTTTTTTTTTTTTTGAAAAGCTTGGGCTCTTTTTTAACAATTTTGTTCTAAACTAAGATCATTGTAGTTAAACAAAAATTATAAGTGAAATAGCACAAAATGTTTAAAATTTGCCTAGTGTTGAAAAACTTACTATTCTAGGAAAGTGTTGGTGTTCTCCTTACCAAATCTTATGCATTTTTTGACAAATCATTAGAAACCACAATTTTAACCAATCGAAAAAAATTTCAAATGCTAAAGATAGAAATTGTATGGGGTTAAGGTCAGCTGCGCTTTTGGGTGTACCCACCGTACATGCAAGTTTATAACAAAGAGAATACCAGTGTTGTGGGATTTGTTGGAAATTAAAGAGATTGTTGCAAAAGTTCAAAATGATGCTAATTTTCCATAACAAGGGAGAGGAACGAAACCAACTTCACATGAAGAAGGTTCGGCTTTCACATTATATAGTCGTGCTTATGGTGAAATTATGTGTGGTATGGATATGCCACTTAAGACTGCTGCTTCTCGATCAATTAGCAATCAGTTAAGGGTACCGTAGTCAATCAATTGCACACGAATATTGAAATAGTTTCTTGCAATTCAGTAACTTTCAATTAAGCATGGGGTGAAGTAACCGAAGAAGAGGAAACAGTGGCAAGATTGAAGGTCAAAGCACTGAGTTAAGAAGAAAGTTATCCAGGTGTCACACCAATACTGTAATTTTCAAACCTTACGGTAATGCAGTGCGTATCACCATCTTGAAAAATTGTCTCGGAGACAACATGTGGTAGACATTGCTGATTCGGCAACAAATTGGTTTCAGAGGGGTCGCAAGCTAGTCTTCAAACCCATCTTCATCTACCTCCTCCCTGTCGGAGATTCTCCTCCTCACATCATCAACCTGCAGGAGAAYAAATTGGGAGGCCACGGTTGACAAAATTATGGACCTCGCAGGAACTGGGAAAAATAGTTCTCATCAAAACACTTGCCACTCTTGATTTGATTCCAAACTTCACAAGAAATATTAAAGCCGAAGAAATTAAAAAAACCCAATGTACTCCAACTGTTCTAGGTAGCCACAAAATGAGATACATTGAAGATGCGCACTCTTCTATACAATTTGCATTATTATTTGATTCCATCAAACAGTTTCGAGCCACGGATATCTAAAGAAAGGACCACACTGAAGCTTGCCTGGTGATCAGAGAGTCTCAGCTGCTTTGCAATAAACAGTAACTGCCCTCCATGATGTTGTTCATTCACCACCTCCGTCAAGGTCCTTTTATTTGCAAACAAACTCGTTGAAAGCTCCTTGTGCAGCACCAAGCTCACATGAAAACCCATACTCCCGAACACTCTGGAAGCTGCTGCGTTTGACGTTTCCTGAAGCAATGCACACAATGTATATCAGTAACGTACAAGAGACGCTAAGCACTTTCCTCAACTCCAACGAGAACGTTCCAAAAGGATTATGCTAACCCTAACCCTAACCCTAACGGAACCAAGAGGCCAAACCTCACGGTCTTTTTAGCACTTTCAAGTGCGTCACATGAGGACTTTCGTTTCTCAAAACACATTCAATGTTCTTCACTGATTCTGGTGATATAAAATATGACCCCAAGTACATTCCATTTTCCACAAAACGAGTAGTTAAATTGGTCATTTCAAAACTCCGTCGTAAGGGTTGTCTGAGGAGCATGCTATACTTGTGAGATGTCACCAAGTGCAGAAGACGGCAACTCCCCGAGAATGATTGAGTCCTTCATAGCCAAACTGCTGACGCATCTGAGAATAGCTTCCAAGCCCTCTGCAGACAAGGTTTGCAAGCCCTGCATGGATAAGGGTTGCATTAGATTAGGGTACACCATCGCTAGAAATGCACAAGCTCGGAGCGTCAAAAGATTGGCCTGAAACAGAGAAAATGCTGACCTGCATTGCCCATACACTGGGACGAGTGCCTTGATACCCCACGCTCACAAGGTTCCTCTCCCAGGAGTCGTCTTTCCAATCTCCGTCCTCGGAAAGGTCCACTGATACATGCCGGAACATGCACCCTCTCCGAATCCTTGCGCCTACGGCTGTCATGCATTTTAGGGTAAGGGATTGCTAGTGCGACACAGTGCGTGCTTATTATCAGCTTAGTTATTGATTCGAGGTTGTAAAAAACATTGTTTCGATTACCTCATCGACAACAAAGGTGTGCAGTCTCGGCAGACGTCTACCTTGCAATCTCTCAGCTGCAACGTTGTATGTAGTGCTTGGGGAGACGTCGAAGACAGTTGAGGAAAGTGGCCAGGGCAATCGGTATTAAATTGGTCATTTCAAAACTCCGTCGTAAGGGTTGTCTGAGGAGCATGCTATACTTGTGAGATGTCACCAAGTGCAGAAGACGGCAACTCCCCGAGAATGATTGAGTCCTTCATAGCCAAACTGCTGACGCATCTGAGAATAGCTTCCAAGCCCTCTGCAGACAAGGTTTGCAAGCCCTGCATGGATAAGGGTTGCATTAGATTAGGGTACACCATCGCTAGAAATGCACAAGCTCGGAGCGTCAAAAGATTGGCCTGAAACAGAGAAAATGCTGACCTGCATTGCCCATACACTGGGACGAGTGCCTTGATACCCCACGCTCACAAGGTTCCTCTCCCAGGAGTCGTCTTTCCAATCTCCGTCCTCGGAAAGGTCCACTGATACATGCCGGAACATGCACCCTCTCCGAATCCTTGCGCCTACGGCTGTCATGCATTTTAGGGTAAGGGATTGCTAGTGCGACACAGTGCGTGCTTATTATCAGCTTAGTTATTGATTCGAGGTTGTAAAAAACATTGTTTCGATTACCTCATCGACAACAAAGGTGTGCAGTCTCGGCAGACGTCTACCTTGCAATCTCTCAGCTGCAACGTTGTATGTAGTGCTTGGGGAGACGTCGAAGACAGTTGAGGAAAGTGGCCAGGGCAATCGGTAGGGTCTTGTGTCCATCCCATCAGTCAACAACACTACCTGAACGGAGAATCCTTGCACGTGTAAGCAATGAAGTGTGGATAGCATGCAATGGAATCGTTTCAATATCGCAATAGCAAATGCGATTTGTTCAATCGAAATTGAGACGAAGTGCACCTGTCGAACTAAAGAGTCGCCGTCYTTCTTCACAGCCTCCATCAGATTGTCGTCAATGAAGCTTGTAGCCAACTCATAGTAACCTAAGTCGTCTCCWYTCGCAGCGTTGAGTGCTTCCTCCGCAAGGCAAGCAGCGTAGGGATCATGGAAAAGCGGCTCTGGCGATTGAACTCCCACGCAATTCGTCAGCAAATTCACTCACCAAAACAAACTACCCTCTCAACAATTCCCGCGCATCCGGCATCACATTCAAATTCAGTAAAAGGAAATTCATTGTCAATCAAAAGAAACCAAAAAGACAATACCATCTCGACCATTCCCACATATTCGGCATCAACTTCAAATTCCGTAGAAGAAACTAATTGCAAATCAGAGAGAAACAATACCGTCGCGAGAGCTTTCAGCAGCACGCAGCGCCGCACGCTCCTGTGCAGCCGCAAGAAGCTCCGTGGTCGAATKATTATTCTTCGCCACCGCACATCGAAACCTACGTCGTTCAGAGGAAACGACTGTCTTGGTACATTGCAAGTGAGAGTGAGAGTGAGCACGGAGAGCAGCGTGAGCGTTCGGGAAGAGACAAGCACCCGCCATAGCTGGACGAAAATGCTTCCTTCTTTGCTCCTCAAAATCCTGAATCTTGTTTGTTGCCTATCGGAAGTAAGGTACTGCTTGGTTCTGTTCTTCGACTGCAATGAACGTACAAGAGACCACTTGGGCTTCCATAGCTTTACGAAACGATTTCAAGTTCTACGAGGCGGACCGAAGCTGTGCGAAAAAGCTCGGAACAAGTCTCTGCAGAAGGATTGACGAGCTTGTGACAAATGCAAGTTTAGGGTTTTGTTGAACAATGATCTCGACCCTTCCACAATCGATGGAAGGGAGTAATCTAAATCTTACAAAGGTAACCATAAACCTGCAATTGTCCAAATAAGCATTTGAGCATCGTTTCTATTATTCTAAATGTCTAAGTTTTGGTTGCATCAAGTCGAGAGGCAAAAGAAGATTTTACAGTTTGTTGCTTGCAGCTGTGGAGATATTGTAAGTATATTCCTAGGTCAATTTTGACAATTGGGTGGTGACACTTGTGTGTAGAAGTAGATTAACTTGGAAATTTAAACTTTCAAAATCCCAAACTCATAATAAGTTATTCAAATAAACATTCTCAATTTTTTAGATATTGACCTATGATTCTTTAACACCTCTATTTTTTTATTTTTTTATTTATGCACACTTTTTCTTACATCTCTGTACAAGTATATTACATCAAATGGGTCAAAAGATTCAAGAATGTTCATGAGAAGTGGGTTGCTGCGGAGAAAGGGGTTGCTGCAGAGAAAGGGATTGCTGCGGTTCATGCAAGCAAAGCGCTGTCCATTTCCAGTGAAGCTCTGTTTTCTGAAGCTCTGTTTGCTGATAATTTTGTAGCTATGGAGATGTCGGCAATGTCGTGCTGTAGTCCATCTCTCAGGTTAAATTCTTCCGATAAATACTCGAATTGTGTTTTCCTTGGTGATAAATCCTGTATTTCAACCAGATGTTTTTTCTCGCAATTTCAGCATGTATTTGGTGTTCCCGTTGCAGATTATTTTCTTCACCAAGATGAAGTATAAGCTCTTGCACTCCAAATTCTGCAACGAACCTCTTGCATAGAAGCCGTGATGTTGTTTTGGAAGACTAGTAGCGCATCAATGGATTTAGGGGGAGTACCTGCGGATACACATCAATACCAACGTCTCTGAAGATTCACAGGAACATTATATCGATAATTATACACGTTGTTTGTAGCACATTCTTGTAGTTGTACGAAATTGTTTCTTATTTTGTTATTTAATGTTTCTCCCACTGGCGAAATTTTGTAATTTAGAACCTAAACAAAATTGATTGAGGAGCTTTTGATTGAGGAGCTTTTGATAGAAAGAGCTTTTGATTGAGGACAGAAGAGATCTCTATGATTAACCTTTAAAAGGATGAGGCGGACATTTTGCGTCCTTTGGATGACCAAAATCTCATCTGGTGAGTGGATACTTGCCAATTTTCATCCGTTATTTTTGTGAAAGTGACCACACATATGTCCAATCATCATGGGAAGTCAAATTTAGTGTTTTTAATTGCTTCCATATTTTTAGTTAGCCCTAATTCTATGAAGATAGTAAAGATTTTCACATGAAAGTGTTTCGTGCCACACTGTACTTCTTGCAATTTTTGAATGGGTAGCATCAAGTATTGGTTTGTACAATTTTTCCAAAGTTAAACATGTGCGTCAACCGTGTTTTTCCCCTTGGTCAAGCACTACATTTTGCACCCCACCTTTCCCTGAGGTGATAGGTCCGTCCTTTAAGGGTTAACAGAGTGATARTTATTGATGTTGACATGATTGTTACTCCTCTCTGTAGAGAACTTGATTGCGTTTGTTGGACCTGGGCCCCGAGGGAAGGAGGCATTGCATGAACACAAGCATAACACTTTGTAATCTATTTAAGGAAGTGGACAACCAATTCTCTTTACCTTGCAATGGGAGGTGCCCAGAGAATAGATGTTTCAATAATGTTTAAATCTAGGTTTTTCTGTATGTATTTTGGTCTGATTTTTAATGTCCTTCCAATAATATTACATTTGTCCATGTGAATGAACAGAATTTCTTCAGTAATGAGGGGTTGAAGTGAAATTGAGCTTAACGTAGGAGGTCCTAAAATGGAGCAGGTTCTAAAACCAATCAGGCTCTGGAGGTACATTTTGCACACTCCAATGTACAAGCGGTCTACATTTGAGGAGGTAGTCTGTTTTAGAGCCCATTGAAATGCACTTTTTTGCAACTTCAAAAATTCATAACTAATTCCACAAAGCTCCAAAAAATATGAAACCACTTGGGTTAGATGCCAATTCCACTTGTCTTTCAAGGAAAATTTACTGAAAATTTACTGAAAATTATTTCAAGCAGTTTCACCTTGCCAAAATTCAGCTACAGCCCGTAAATGGGCGCTTTATGGACCTTCTACCTTACACCTTTTTCTAACCGCTTTATCTCAACACTTGTTACTAGAGAAATATAAGTGAACATACCTGTGTGAAGTTAGAATTGGAGCAAAGAGAAATATGTCCACCAGCATGTTCCAACTCCTTGCAGATGGGTGCCACCAATGTGAACGCCAATGGAATCTCTCAAACCTAATTACGAATCAGCATTCGACATTTTGCATCTTAAACTACTCTGAAGTGCACCTATGCGCGAAACAGGACTTCGTACTCAATAAACGCATCTAGGGAGTACCGGAAATATGTCATACTGACAGAGAGGACAGACAAGAAAATAACAGCAACTAGTTGTGAATTACAAGCAGTGAAAATCAACGACGAAGGGAGCTTTTGCCTACGTGCAATTTTTGGAGTCGTTTCAGACTCAGCTTCTTCATTATCCAATAATCCCGTACTCAATTGAGTGACGGTAAGAATGAATACATTAATGTCATAATCTTAAAAGGAATTATGAATGCTTAGAATGAAGCAGGTTCAACTCTCTAACTCTCTTTACATTTCCGCCAACTATGCATAAAAGTACACCAACCTGCTCTTTAACTTCAATAGAGGGTAGATCTCAGTGTCAAAAATACTACGTCGTGGCCTTGTCTCCAGTCGCTGTCCATATTTCTTCCTTTGATTTAGAATTTTCTAAGCGCCAGGGCAAAAAATTCGTCATCTCCACCGCTGCTGTCAAATGCAATCCCGACTGCCTAATAGACTAGACTCAATACCAGAACCTCAACCGCCACTACAGACTGCCGCCACTAATAAGAATGTTAAATGTTATACGTTAAGAACTTCAGCCTAAACCTGTATTCAATAGGTATATGCGAAAAACTGAACTGACTTTGGAAAAGCAGGCTTCGTCAGCTCCAGTTCACTTCCTGTCAGCAGTCCAATACCTAGGCTCAGGTACAAGAGGTTTTTGTGAACAATTAGCAATCGAGGAATCTATAGAGCTTGCGCATGTGTTGATGGTAAGACCTCTTTCAAGAAACTAATAAGCTGCTCACTGTAGAGCTGCGGGTAGCTCCGGAAATGGTCAACATGGGGAGAGGTCTGCAGATTGCAAGCCCTCACCACCCGCCCTGTCTTCCGCTGCTCTTCAATGAAAGCTTCAACTGCCTTTACAGGAATAACCTTGTCAGCGGTACTGTAAATATAAAGCTGTGGGCATGAAGGTTGCTTCTTCTGAAGAACCGTCACAAGCTCAGACAATCGCCTGCACATAAGACACAAAAAAAAGATCAACCACTGGCAACACAGGAGAAACCACGCACTATCTATAACCTGATAGTTATAGAATCTCTTGGACAGGATCATAAAGGATAATATTGGAAGTAATCCATATTTCTCAATGAGTCCGTAATCCAACAGAAAATCAGATCACCACGGTCACAACACCAATGTCGGTCTGAATTCAAAGGAAATCATAATCCTCAACATTCACTCAAAAGATAAACCACTCACCTATTAATAGTTGGAAGCTTCAAGAAAAGAGAGAAGAATCCTTCCAGAACTGATAGAACAGCAGTTTCAAGACTGTTGGCACCGCCAACTTCCAAATTGGTAATGGAACCAAAGGTGGCAGCTTCCATAGACACACCTTCCTTCATTTCGCCATGCAACAGGGCAGGTTTTGTAGCACTGCTTCGTTTCTTCAAGAGAGCTGCCGAGAAACCTGATGCCCATACCTGATCATTCACATATTCAAGCAACAAGGTCATCAATGATGCTGATGATTTGATTTGGTCGCGTTGTCCCGGTCATTGTTCTATAGATTTCAACAGAATTCAGTAAAAAATTAACAGATTTTTGTTGAAATCAACAGACTAGGACAACACGACCAAATCAACATAATTCTGTCAAAATTCTTGTGTTTTCTACTAATGCATTTGGCCAAATAGAATCTCTTAAATTAACCACATATTTATTAATACCTAAACATTTGCATAGAAGAATGACCTCTATTGATGGCCAAGTACCAGTAATGTCTGATAAAATGCATTGGAATCTTCTTTCACTTGCCAATCAAGATCCAAATCAAAYAATTTGCATCTCTTAGAGTATAATTAATATTTTCATTTGCTAATATTGATGATTATAGGTGCACTTACCCTAGTTACCTTAGAATACACACTCAGTAATTGAAAGTAGAGACACTTCATGTGGCATAAAAGATACTTTGATTCCCAAAGACAAAGTGATTATTGTAGCCTAAGGTCACCCTTGGCAAAAAAACAATTAAAGTTCTTGAAGCCAAATACTTTTGGAAATCAATAAGCCACTTTGCCAAATCCAAGGAAAATTAAACTATAAAGGAAGTCAAAATGTTGGAAAAGATACTTATACAACTTGATTCCCAAGACACACCCACTCTTAAGTAACTCAAAATCCAAATTCATTCTTCTAACTTTACATCAAAGCAAGGACACTACAAAAGTAATGAATTCATTGAAAGCCACCATTGGTGACTTTCACTTCCTTATGCAATGAAGAAAACCATTCAACTTCCAAGATGATTTTTTGAAGGGTTGCTGAAAGTTAAGAAAAAATATTTAATAATTGCCAAATAACTTATTGATTGAAAAAAATAAAAATAAAAAAACAGCCCAACTAACCCTTCCAATTTTAAATAATTTTTTTTTGACAAAAATGTGCCGAGGGTGACCTCAGGCTCCGGTAAGGTATTCCTATTGGGCACATGAGGAGAGAATTTCAAAGCTGGGGACCCTGCTGGAAGTTCAGTTATTTTGATGGTTGAGCCCTTTGCCAGCTGGCGATGGTTAACTTCCATGTGGTCTGCCAATTCCAATTCGTAATAACTTACCCAAATGTTTTTTTTTTTTTTTTTTTGAAACACATGGACACTTTCCATTGCAAAGGGAAACCGTACAACTTACCCAATTTTTGTAGCTTCATTGGCTTCCGTCAATTTTGGAGAATTTTGCTTTTTGTAATTCTCAAAAGTTATAAAAAAATTAAAAATTAAAAATTTCTTTCTTTGCAGGTGATTTCCACCACTCATGATTGTGTACTTGACACATAAAGGTGACCACAAGTAGGTCCAATTTTCAGGCAGTGACGGCTCCACTCTCTCCACAACGTCACGTAGCGTTTGGGGGTATTTTTTTTGAGTTTTACGTGAGCTATTGTCGGGGGTTTCTGCTCGCGCCACGTGGATCATGTCCGAACAGGAGAATCTATGTGGGCACCGTGGCTTCCTGAGGGGAATGGGGAACCCGGAGAACATGAGGTGGACGAATGGAATAATTCCAAGTGGGTCAGTTTCTCTCCTTCAGTTAGGGATATATTTTATCATAACTTTTTCGCTGTTATTTGGGGGGCACCTTGGACCACTTAAAAAAAAAGTTCATTCGGTGGAATATGCTTTGGGTATAAATGGAAAATGCAAAGCTTATCTTCTGCTCAGATTTTACTTGTGTTCCTAGCCAGAAAATATTCAAGGGGAATAATTTCTTCAGTGCTAATTGTAGGGGTGGTTCTTAGTGCCCGTGCCTGTTTTGAGCCTCTTACCTTATGTAAAAAGGTAACTACACCTAATTGCATCCCAATAAGCAATTGAGCATTGTTCCTATTATTCAAGTACCTAATACATTTGTTGGGAGTCAAAAGAGTATTTTGGATTATGTTCTTAAGAATTTTCTTGAATAAAGTATGAGTTTTCAAAGTACTGAAAATATGTGTCTCCAATAGCAATTTTAGTCTCTCATGAATAGATGTATATTTTAGGCAAGAATATGGAGGTGTAGCTATTGTAATCCAAAGACTTTCTTTGATTTATTAAATCATAGCTTCCCTTCCTTGGCATGGAACTTGCCATCGACTATTGTATGCATGTCCACCATATGTCTACCTCAAACACAAGCCTCCTCTTCAAATGTGAGCCCTTGGCTAGAAGTATACATAACATGATATTTTGAAAAATCTTGGATCCTGAACTAAAACTCATCTTGCCAATCTTGGAGAGAACATTGTTTTATTTAATCCTTAGACAACATTCCCTTGCCTAAGGGAGATCCAAAAGTCTCCTTCAAATAGAGCCTAGGTTTTGTTGCTCCCCCAAAAATTGTTCAATCAAGGCATGCAAACCTAATTATAGTGCTGGGCAAGCCACTCACTAGAGAAATGGGTTCAATAAGTAGGTTCAATAGGTTGAAACATTCCAAAAAAGTACAAAAGTCACTTTTTTCAACAATTCTCTAAAATGGCCAAGTGCAAAGGCCCTGGGCTGTCGTTTATGAGTTAAGTAGGTAGATCAAATCAGAGTTCGTGAGGTTGAAAGAAGTGGTCATGGGCGCAGCATATGTGATCTCTGAAAAAAAAAAATTCAAAAATAATTCCGTTCATGTATATCAACAAAAAGGAGGACTTTGAAGTTTGACAAATCCTCACATGACTTACCAATATTATGTCGCTAAAATGACTTTCTTTCACAAGTAAAACTTGACCCCGCAAACGGCGATGAGAGGATACGGGAAGTTTGATGAAAACCGAAGATTGCTTTCCTTCGTACATGAATTTCCTTCAAAAAACAAACATATTCAATCCACGCTAGTGCTCTTTGTCAGGTCAGTTTATAAGACCTCCAGATGAGAACAAAGAAAGTGACAAGGGATCAAATCTAGCACTCACACCAGGCTGAAGGAATTGCCATTTGGGCGAGGCACCGCAGATCTCAAGTGATTCACGAGTGCCGAAGAAAATTATTCTCAAAATTAACCTCAAATATATCAGCGACAACCTGATTCGGTCATTGCTAGCCAGGCTGATCCCTCGTATCAGCCTCGTGAGAAATTCAGCATCTAGGAGAAAGAATAATACTCTATGATTGAGGTACATATTCTCTTCGCAGCATAACCCAGTTTCAAGTGCTGGATCTCAAATGCTGCAGCTTAGACTGARATTCCATAACCTGCAATTTTTGAAACYCGTTTATCTAATCCGTTTCGCTGTTGTTTGGCTTCAGAGGTCATGGCTGCGACCTGGAGGCAATGTACTACGGTTAACATGTGCACTGTAAATTGAAACATGAAATATTTCCCAAATGATTTAGAAGATGATTCTAGAGTTCACACTGGTRCACGTAATCTAGAAATACAACTTTTAGCCAAGAAAAAAGATATATGGAGCTTGTCATACCTCTGCTCGCAAACGCAACGCATCCCTACCCGGAAGATCACGCAAGTTATCCATAAGCCCTACAAGGACTCAACGTTGCATATCGTCAATACTCACATTAACAATTGGTAAGGCAACCCACTACTGTCAAGTTCATAGGCGACACCGTCCAAGGATGGTTGCTCAACAAACAGCGGCTTAAGAGACTTTCCAATTAGCACCAGAGAAAACAAGAAGATTTCTAACAMGGAATCATCCTGAGATCTGAAACAGCACATCTTGACATCTTGAAACAAACTAAAACATTAGCGCGGATTAAAATCCAGTAAAATCATCATCYAAATTGTTGATGTGTGAAGTGATTCACTTTTCTTGGTCTCATTCTGAAAGCATAACCAAGGAAACCAATAATATCGTTATGCATTATACCCCTGGCAGATGATTCAGTTTTGTAGGCGSTCTTCGAGAGGCTGTTTAGCTGAGTTCCTGTATTTCTGCGACAAGTCGTGGAGTATCAGATCTCATGCAAAAACAGCTTTGTTATTGGTAAATCATGACCAGGACAATAGTGCTCGACAGGTTTCACACAGTAAATGAATCTACATTGAGGAGTGGTGTGTCTAGGATACCATTTTTCGTCTCAAACAACAATAAGAATAATCCTCAGCAGAGTAAAATTTCTTACTTTAGTTTAGTCCTTCCTCGGAGGAGCTCCTCTTCTGCAAGCTTTGCTCTCTCCTGAAACAAACTAATGAGTTAGGTTGTAGAAAAATTCAGTGAAAAATAATCTTGGCAGCATCTTTCATCTGAATTTCCTCGTTGTTAAACCAATTCATTGTTCATTTCGGCTTAGGCGACAACCCCTCAATTGATGAACAAAAACACGTAGTAAAGGACGKTACCTCAAGCTTCTTCGTTTCATTTCTCAATATATCTACTGTTTGGCGCATCTCCTTCACCTTCGTCTCTGCGCGAGCAAGCATTGCCTGTGACATAGATAAGAATCTCAGACAAGTCATACCCAATGCAAATGCCCTCATAATCGTCTTCTAAAYAAATTYTCAGAAGTACGGCATGCAGATCCCAAAGGCAACATCTTGTGCCTTGGTCATTTCGGTGTGATAAATTTGACTCAGCCATTGAACAGTAAAGCGGGGAATACTTGTAAGATACCTGTTCGCTCTGGAAACGCCCGATAGTGTGGCGATACAAAAGCCGCCTAGGTGCTGCAAAGGACATATATTCGACGACATCAAAAAAGAAACGTGGTCGCTACTAAAATGCATCTCGTATCACACCAAAGTATAAGCTTCATAGTTGTCACTAAAGGACAAGATTAATGATTGTCAATTTGAAACAAAATTGAAAAAGCACAGGYGAAGTGACTTGCCAATGCATTCCAGCGGAACCTGTAATTACACAATACTAGGGTGCCCTAAATAGAGAAAGAAACAGAGTGGAACATGATAATCTGAGAAGTCGGAGTATAATCTCAGCTATCTAAAGGACAATCTCCTAGATAATGAACATAATGACTAGTCCTCGTAAAACTGCCATATGCCAATCTCTATAGTATATCTAAGTGTAGATTCAAAACGTAGAACAGAATCCAATAGGACAGAAAGATGCATCGTACAGCAAAGAGTGGGACATACTTCTCAAAGCAAGGATTGCCGTAACCCCAAGAATTCCATAGGTTACGTTTGGATTCTGAGCAGCTATATGTACTCCATCTGTATCATAATAGACATCAAGTCACTTGGTCATCCTCCGACACCGACAACAACCATGCATGTATATGATCAAACGGCAAGATTATCAATCGCTGGAAACTAAGCAGGCGTCTCAAACACCATCCCCCGTACACTTTGCAAAATACAGAAACAAAAAACTATGTGTACAATCAAATATTAGAATGACAATCATGAAAAAACACAAACGCCAATAAGTTGTTGCGACATGGGTTGCCATGCCGACAACTACCCTGCTTATGATATTTAGCGTCGGTGGTTCTAAACATGAACGAATGTGGTGAAAATCCACCCGTCTGCTCATAAATCCACATGACGATTGTAACATCATTTGAGAAAGAAGAGTCAGAAGCCAATACCTTTAAGCTTCTTGAAGAAGAGACCTTCGTAGTGGAAATACTCTTGCTTAGCTCTATTGCCAAATTTCTGCAAATGCACAGAATCCAAAATCTTCTCTAAGTGTCCTGACAGGAGGAATCTAGTGYTCCTACCTTCACAGGCATACGTACATATTGACAAAATAAATAACGGGACTCATCCTCAATCGCACCGTCTCGTCTCGTGTAATCGATACTAGGTGACATTAAATAAGAAGTACAGTCAACAATGGCAACCTAGACGAACATCTAAGAGAGACGTCAAATAAGAAGTAAGCGAATCCAAGGCTCCCAGCATATTCATATCAGCATGTCAGTGCAGTCTAGCACTATGGTGCCAAAAAAAAACTGGTAAGGTCACTCCAAATTTTTTACATTGAAGGAAATAGAGGCATATTAAATTATTTACCATAAATAATAAAATTAGAATTTTTGATTTTATATATGGAATCAAAGCCTTTCTCTTATCTAGAAAATGTCACAAAATTTAAATTTTAACCATTCCAACATAGAGGGCAGTTTTTGACATTTAATTTTATCCAACAACAAATGAATTTTATGAGCCCATCCACATCTTTCAATAATTGTTGGTGTTACATTTGGTATTTTGAGTGTTTGTTGGATCTTGCTAATTCAAGGGGTTGAAGATTCTCTATGCATGCATTTTTTGAAAATAATTATGAATATATTGAAAAATTTCAAAGTTCTCAAAATAGATTAGATCTGTCCAAAATTGTCATCTAGCTTTCACAAATAGAAGTAATAGTACATTACAAGTTTAATGATGGACTTGCAACCATATTGCAACTAGGCAAATTTATCCTAAGGTGATACCATACTACTTACATAAAGACAAATTGGAACTAAATTAAAGTTGTATATGACTAAGTATTTGATGAATGACAAAAAATTCTCTTGTGTAGGACAAAAGTTTAACTATTCATCTTTGGAATTTCGTGTGGAAAGTGAAGAACCTCTGGAGTAGCTTGACTTTCAATGAATGCTTTTGGATTTTTTTATACACATGATATCACACAGTATTAAAATACATGATTTCCAAGGTCACCCCCACATTATTCTAGAGTTAACCCTTGAAAGGCCCTTAGGATTTTTCTGTACAACTTGTATTTAGCCTTATACCTCTTCGATTGTGTTTTTTTTATATGAATTATGATACATTGTTATTTACATACTATCACGATCATTAATTTACTTTGTATTGAAAATTATTTGGTCAATATTTTTTTGATCAAATACCACCATATTCATAATATACTATACGATCGCAAAGGACTTTTAGACCCTAAAATTAGGGTTAAAGCCAAACCTGCTACCAAACTCCAATATACAGTACACAATAAGGCAAGAGATTCATAAAGCACTTGAGCTCTAGAAGAGTCCACCTCCTCAAATTGTACACTACTCATAAATTTTGCTCCACATTTCAGGTGGTGGATGCTTTTCACTGACCTTTGTGTTTCAACTTCAAAAATTCATAATTAATTCTACAAAGCTCCAAAAAAAACATGAAACAACTTGGGTTAGATGCCAATTCCATTTGTCTTCCAACAAAAATTTACTGAAGAATATTTCAATAAGTCTAACCTATCCCAATTGCTTTCCAAGATCTTAACCCCTAAAAGATGTTATTGTTTCCCATACGTTCTCTCCTCTTGTATACATAAGGGAAAATTGAGTAGCACATGAATCCCATTCAAGCTGTAAATTTCAGACCAAGTCACAGTCATACTACTAGTGAACTAAGAATTTTTGGGGAATTTTTGAGTGTTTAGAGAAGATCATATACATCCAATGTACGTACGGGGAACATACGCCACCTCTTTTGGTAGGCAACATCCTTTACGGGTTAAGGGGTTAAATGGGCACTTTATGAACCTCCTACCTTACATGTTCATCTTCAAACTTAAGTGGAGCTTTTTTTTTTTTTTTTTTTTTTTATTACAAATAGAGGTTACATCCAATCTACATGATGTCATTGACCCAATAGGAATCCATGTAACAACATTTTTAATATGACTCACATGCTGTTTCCATCTTATCATTGAGCTTTCCCTGATGACCCAAAGATCCTCATCTTCTCAGCAACAACAGCCTGCATGGCCGCTACAGAAGACCCCATAACATCCACCAGATCTTTCTTTCCTGTCCCGAGAGCTTGCATGTAAGCACCCCGGACCTCTGTATTCACGTTAAACTTACGGACTCCTCGGTCAATACAAGCCTGGAAATTAGAACAGAACCCAATTAAAAAAAAACAGAGCCAAATTTAAAAACAAAAATAATAATCATATCCTACATTGATGAATAATAGAAAATATGTGTTGAAATTCAGTGTAATCGAATATTAGCCTCCATATTGGAATTCCATTTTGTAGCTTGTGCACTTGGAAAACATATTTCTTTCTATTTGGAGGCTGATAGTTTTTTAATTTTGAAACTTATAGAAACTTTAAATGTAGGCTATGGTTTCTTCATTGTGTTTTGCAGTAGTTTGCTACCTACCTTGAAGATTCGCAAATGAATCATTTGAACTGCTATAGATATGAGAAGAGTTACATTATTAATTGGGTACTTATGGGTTAATTTACTTTGTGTCTAAACATTTGAAGAAGAAATTACCTTCACAAGATCAGTAGCAATTCCTGAAGCACCATGGAGGACAAGCACAGCTTTATGCGCAGTTGCTACCTCATGTAACTCCTGTGCATCAACATAAAGCTGAACATAAGTTTTTTTGGCTTTCTGAGGTGGATTTTTATTAAGCTTAAAAGCTTAAGTAAAGAGGTAAGAAAAGGCGGCAGAAAAGAGGAATTGCCAAATATTGTACATTAAAGAATATGGAAGCGGAAGCGTTTAAAAAAATGTAATGGTTGTGAGAAAGACCTTCAGAAGGTTGAGGTCTAGATTGGGGCCACTCATAGTTGTGGAATCCCCGATGACGCAATCCCGCTCTCCCAATCATGTCGAATTTAAAATTTAAAGAGGTTACTAAAATCTAATTAATTAATATTGTAGAGCTAATTGAGTAACATACCTGAGGCAATCCACAAAGCTGTTCACGCACAGCTGATGGACCGCCGTTACGAAGGGTTTCAATCGAGACGGAAGCAACGTCCTTGGTCGCCCACCGACCTCGAGTCTTTTCCTCTACCCACTGAAATGTGATGATAAAACAAAAAATTTGGTTAGTACAAACTGTGCAACGACAGCATTGAACAAAAATTTTAAACGTGAAAAATTGTGCATTGTAAAACTTGGGTAAATAAACAATTCGTGCATTGAAAACTTGACACATTGACGAATTGGATACTGCAAAAATCTTTCTTAAGAAGAAATCAACGCGCGGCTCGCTAAATCCGAGTATTGACCTCACGAAGATTTGAAGCCTTGTAGCCAAAAACAGCATCCTTCGCAAATTCGGTGTCCCCAGCAGGAATGAGCCTGCAATCAAAAAAGGAGTAAACCAAAATAAATCCAGAGTATTGGGTTCCATGGGGGGTTTTCCCCGTTTTGATGCATGGAAAGCTCTTCAAAGTACTGATTGGAAATATGATGCAGAGAAATATATAAAATCCGGTAAGTTTTCATGGAGAAAAAAACTATGGAGTCTTTGCCACGTTGTAGGTGGCGCACATAATAGCCAGGAAAGCAAAGCAACAAGACTACAGAAACCAGGAAAACTCACGTGTTTCCATCAGCAACATAGTGAACATCATTGATAGTGTACCGKCCCCCTTGCAGGAAGAACGGACAGATGAGCCATGCATCAACTTCTCCAATTACAGACGCTGCGGCATCTGCTTCCTGTCAAAAACCGGCATGCTACTTCAAAATCGCTTAAAAATGAGACAATTGACGGTTCTGTTGGATGAGGCATGGTCCGTTAAAACTTGTGGCTCGGTCGAAGAATAAAAAATCAGTCAGATCAGAGAACTGGTGATCATGCAAGGATGTTTCCAGAGAGGAGTGACATGCCTGGGACAGCCCCATTGGGACCGTAAAGGACACTTTGGGCTTGGTCTTGATTCGTTACCATAATGACAACCACTTGCGCACCTGCAGAACACAAGGCAAAAAAAATAGACAGTAATCAATATAAGTGAATTAAAAAGGGAGTTCCCTGAAGAAAAAATAGAAAACACTGGACCCTGAGGTTTACGACAAGTCCCCCCAAAGGCTCCCAAGGTAGAGTGAGAAAATAAGCTGAATCTTGCAACCAAAACATAAAAGCATGAGTCACAAAAACTCATCCTCTCTGCCATGTAGATTACTTTATCTTCTAGAACACCAATGTTACATGCTTAGACTAAAATTGACAACGATATGCAGATCAGGGAATGAAGTTCCACAAGAACCAGTGATGACCAAATTTYCTCTAAGACGTGTAACACGATAGAACTTGAGTCACAGAGCGCGAAATTCATTGCCTTGAACTGCTTCTTTAGGACTMGAGCTTGATTTTCCTCCAACTTTAACAAACCGCTCTAGACTTGGYGGGTACACCTGCGACACTCAAAACACATCTTTCTGCTAAGTGAAAATTCTCAAGAATGCTCCGAAGAAGTGGATTTCTGGGGAGATTAAAAGAACATTCCRTCATACAGATTAAGTCATAGATCAATAATCAAAGATCATAGAYCAATATATCCGCAAAGYYGAATGCTCATATACTTACATCAAAGCCGCAGACAGTGAACTTCTCGTGCACGAGCCAGGAGGCCATGCCAAAGCCCATAGCTCCTAAGCCGATGAACGCAACACCGCCGGGAACAACGGTGCTGTCCAAAATCTGCTGCTGTCCCTTCGTGGAGRCTTCTACTGGCGTGGCAACACTTAAACCCATCGTTTTCTCATAAATCTAGTCACACAGTTGAGATTATTATACAAATAGACGATCAATATGAAAACATAAAAAATTAGCTGAGTTGCACACTTAGCTTCAGACTCTGTTCCATAGTATTCCTTCTGAAAACGCCTAAATCGTTATGCTACTTACTTTCATGCTATTTTCTGACCACCAGAACCAGGAAAAGTAAACACCTCGACCTCTCCAATACCACACTTTACTATCACATCCTCAGTTCTCTCACCAGACCCTCAGGAACGGACATACCCAGTCCAAAACGCACTCAGTGCTGTCACAATCACACGCTGTTGTTCCATAAAAATGTAAGAAAGGAGTTCGACAAGAGTAAAGAGACCAACTTCATGACTCCCGTGACCCCAAGTACTTCTTTAATGTCCCTTTACATGCAAAACTATGGTTTGTCACAATGTTATAGAACTCCATTGATAATTGATAATCAAGCGCATTTTGGGTGACATGAAAGAGGTCTGGGTGCAGTTGTACCTTGACAACCGCGGCATCGTCATCCCGACCAAAGCCACATGCAGTGCCTGTATTGAAACATGTAAACGAGTGGATTGGAAACATGAATTGAAAATTTTTCATAATACTTCAAAGAGTGGTAAACATGAGGAGCTCAAAGCTATTGAAAAGCTTACCCAGAAGAACCTGCTGATTAGCTGCGGTGCCCAACGGCAAGGGGAATCGCAACCCTTTAGCTTCTTCCAGTATTATACCCTGTTGACAATTTAGGTGTCAACATGGACTTCACCGCTTGCGTCACTGACCCAAAATCTCAAATGAAAGAGAAGGGTAGAAGTTCTTACAAGGTCTTTCGCAAGTAAATCAAGAGCAGACTTGGGTGAATAGTCGTTATCAAGCATGTGAGGAACTCGATTGGTGAATGCCCTAACCAAGAAAAGTAAATTATCAAAAAAAATCTTACGCGACATACAAAACCTGCAAAATTTAATCGTGCAGGAGTT
>VACF01000323.1:0-80415 GCA_006891605.1 Pleurozium schreberi | reverse complement strand
GAAGATTTAAAGATGATTGGTAGGGAGTTATTTTTAAACCATGAAATGATCATGAGCTAAAATCATATGATTTTGTAATAGGATGAAAATTGCATTCCTTGTTGGTCTAAGTAACTAGAATGCCATTTATCAGACATTCTAAACCCTCGAAGATGCTGCCAAGGTAATCTTTCAAAAATCTTGTGACTAAATCTCAAATACTAATAAATGCTGCTAAACTATTTTTTCTAATGGAAAGAGCTAAGATTATATATATATTGTTGCACATCCAACTATAAGACTTGTATGATAATGAGTGGAACTTTTCCAAAGACCTTGACCAAGTAGATTGTAAGTTATTAGTGTTCAAAGTCTAAAGAAGCATTTTACCTTCAAGTTTTTCACAACATGATTTTGAGGTTTAAATAATTCTGATAGACGATTGGTTTTAGGTGTAATAAAAACAATTTCAAAAGGAACTTGATTTTTGTCTTTAAAGAAATTGTCAAATATAAATAGATACAAAGTGGAAGCAGAAAAAATAAATTGTTAATAGCTCTAAAATGGAATTGAAACATGGCAATTGGCAAATGAATTGAATCTCAAAGTGAAATATCTTAAGCTATTAATGTACACCCATAGACGGGCCTATGGACAATTTTTTTGGAAAAAAACTAAAAATTTACTTAAAAAATGCATTCGTTGTGCCCATTGTCCCTTAATTGCTGAACACATCTTTAAATCTATAAAATAATCTCTTTTGGTGCCTTCAAATGTCTGTCAAACTTGGTAAATGAAAATTTGATTTTGACCTTTTAAAAACATTATATAGACACTATATGAAATTATGAATAAATTATGAATGTTTAACCCCTAAACATGTTTTCACCAAAAACGCTCCAAAACTGCCATTTCTAGTACAAGTACCAAGTCTTAAAAAAAAAAATTGGGGGGGCACATGTAACCATAGGGATTGGCATTTTTCAATTTCATAAATAAACTATTAATAATTTAGTATTTTGAATCATTCTCTAATTCTTTCTACTTACAATTTTTTTCCTACATGTTGTACAAATCCAAACAAATTGAAAATATTCAAGAGTGTTGCCAACTTGACCTGAAGAATTAATCCAAAGAGCTATACTTTTGTTTTTTTCAAAATTATTGAAAAATGAGTTCAAAGTTTATTTTAGCATAGAGATTCCATGATTGTCCGCAAACAAAAACTCTTCATAACTTTAGACTCGTTAATCAAAATGGAGTAATTCAAAGCTTCCCATGTATATATAATTCCATAGAATCAATTTCAAATTTTTATTTCTGAAAAAATTCATTCACCGACCACTGAAAATCACATATCATACAATAACATTTTAACCATGTAGTCAAAAGTCATGAAAATTGTTGGGCCTTAAAGCTACTCTTTAGAAACATGCTGTGCGAAAATTTCAAAGAAAAGACCTAAAAACTCCATTTTTAGTGAGCTGCCTAAAATCTCTATATTGCCAAAAAAAACGCAGTTTGTTTGTCTAGGGGTTAAATTGTTGAATGTAGGTGTCTGCAATATTAACTCAAGGCTCTTATATTCAAATGATGAACTTTCAAATCAAACTTTGAAAATAATTAAAAATTCCATTTGATATTTGAAATTGACAACATTTGAGATATGACCACTTTGAGAGTGATTAACCCATTAGGAGTTTAAACAAGTACACCTAAATCTTCTTAAATAACCATTTGAAAATGGTTTTCACTATTAAATTGCCTTGAATTTTTGTCTAATCCTACTGAAAGTCCCTAAAGGACCAAGGCCTTTTTTTTTGTGAAAAAACACTCAAAATTGCCATTTCTATAGCAAAGAGTAAAAAAAATTGAAATTGTTTTTTTGCACATCTAACTGTAGGATCTTACACCTAAATAGTATGAAAATGTGTGGAAAAAAATTCAGAATTTTTGATTGCACAAATTGCAAGATAATTATCTACTTTTGAAGTGAAAAAAACAAGTTTTGCAGCGCATTTTCGGACTAGATTATATGACTTTGAACCATCTTAACCCCTAAAGGACCAAGGCACATTTTGGGCGGAAATTGTCAAAAATTGCAACTATTTAGGGCAACAAGAAAAAAAGAAAAAAGAAAGATTAAAAAAATAATTCAATCGTACAAATTTGTACTAGACATTTCTGGGAATGTGTAAAAAAGATTCAAAAACTTCGACCACACAGATTGAAAGATTATTACATCTGGTTTAAGTTTTTTTTCCAACCTTGCCTAACAAGGCCTAGAAACTTTAACTCCTCAACTGAGTTTTTTAGATTTGTCTACACATGGTTATTTTTTTGTCATTTTCATCTTGTATCATGTAAGCTACATACCCGCCAAATTTCAAAATCATAGGAAGAATTTTACACATGTTGCCCAAAGTTGCCCAAGCTGCTTGCCAAATTCAGGGCATCATAACTTTTGATGTGGGCACTTGATTGAAAAAAAAAATAGATTTTTAGGAAGGGTGTACATAGTTACATATTGTGTCCAAATTTCATGAACATCCAACAAAAAATGACTTCATAGGAACTTGCCCAAGATTTCTTGCGTACGTTGAACGGACACTTGGTCCTTTAGGGGTTAACCTTGATATTTTGCACTACAAAGGACTATACTGTGCTTTAACCCCTAAAAGACCAAGGTGTTTTTTCTATGAAAAAACATTCAAAGTTGTCATTTGTACAGCAAAGAGTAGAAAAAATTGGAAATTGTTTTTTTTGCAAATCTAATCCTAGGATCTTACACCTAATTAGTATGAGAATGTGTGGAAAAAATTTCAGAATTTTTGGCCCCACAATTGCAAGATATCTGCGTTTAAAGTGAAAAAGCAAGTTTTGCATCACATTGCTATATTAGATTATTTGACTTGGAAACTTCTTAACCCCTAAGCGCTCAAACGACCATTTTTTAAGTCGACTTTTGGCAGAATTTTCAGGCAGAAAAAAACTTTTTTTTGAATTTTTTTTTTTTTTACCTCGAAAGACGAAAGTATTGGGTTGTCTTTCAGTACTTATATTCAAAATTAAGATCACTACGGTAAAATAAATCATAAGAGAAATAGCACAATGTGTTTAGAATTTTCTAGTGATGAAAAACTTACTATTTGAGGAAAAAAATGAAATTTTTATAACTGGATCTTATGCATTTTTTTACAATTCAATAGAAACCACTATTTTGACCAATCAAAAAATTTCAAGTGTTAAGGATAGAAATTGTATTTTTGGTGAATTTTTGAAGTTATATCTTCAAAATTCATTTGAAAATAATCTGAAAATAGTTTTACAATTTTGACCGTACGGATATCTTCTACTTTTTGTGCTTCACGTAAACTTCTTTGATGCAAACTTCAAAAATGTTATAGAATGTATATTTTATAACACACTTGTGTTTTGTCCAAATCCCTTGGGCTTTAGGGGTTAACTTTTATTTTTTGCACTATAGAGTTTTGAGCTTTACATCTTTCTAATGGAAAACTGAATTGAGATTCTAGGGGAGGGGAGTTTAAAAAAAAACTTAACTTATTCTTTTAAAAATTGTTAAATAGAAGTGCCTTTTGTAGAATCTGACGCCATTAGGTACTCTAACACCATTGAGTGCTCCTACCTTGTATCAATAGTTACTAAAGTGTCCGAAGGTTGTACATTGCATTTCAAACATCTAAAATTTCCACAATAAGTCCCTTTGATTGTTTGGTCCCTTTTACCTTTGAACGTTGAGGCAGACGTTTTGCGTTCGATGGATGACAGAGAATCAATATGTGTAGTACACAAGTGCAACTATTCATCCTCAAAATTTTGTGTGGAAAGGGGAGATCTTCTATAATACTTTGACTTCCAATTAATAGTTTTGGATTATTTTAAACTAGTGATTACCACGATATCAAAATGGATGATTTCTTCGGTCACTAGTCCACCCTTTAAAGGTTAAATCCCTATTCAATGTACCTTCCCAAATCATTTAAGGTAGAATTGCCCTTTACCATCCCCTTCCCAATTCGGTGGCCTACTATTCGGATCCAATTGCGTTCACTATGGCATCCAAACCTGTCCATAAATCATTGGAGCTTTTGACATAATCAGACAAGATTCTGGCTTCAATGTCAACATGGGATAACGTGTGAGCCCTTTATTTTGAAGATTGTTAAGTGCTATTAAATACATAGAAGGGCAGTTTTGGGTTGT
The DNA here is from genome assembly GCA_006891605.1 of Pleurozium schreberi. Lineage (NCBI taxonomy): Eukaryota > Viridiplantae > Streptophyta > Bryopsida > Hypnales > Hylocomiaceae > Pleurozium > Pleurozium schreberi. The sequence goes on along the minus strand of VACF01000323.1, from coordinate 76,209 downwards.
TGATAAGACGTTTATACCTCTAGTCTAAATTAAAGGCAATCTTGTAATTTCAGGCTAATTACTTCAAAAATTCACAGAAATTACAGTTTTGATTGGAAAATTATAATTCCACTTGGGTTTGATTTGTGAAACGAGCACATCTCTGAAAAATATGCACTAAGTTAGAAACACCCATTAGCACACGTGTACCCAATCCTGTACCATAGACTACACCTAATTGCGTCCATTGTAGTTAATATGTCTTACAAATACATGATTGTGATTTGCTGGCACATGTGAATGACACATACTTAATTCTGATTTGTTGACTGCTGATTTTGGCAGTGTTCAAATTTAGGTACACATGTAGGACAGTTCTTGTGGTCTAGTGAGTCGGCACTTCAAAAAATCATAGAAATTACATACAATTTCCAAAAAATCTATTTTTTTTTTTAATATTCATGATTTTCACTCGCTAATTCTACAAAAATATTATTTTCAGAAGAAGTTGCTTTTAGCTATGCTAAACTGCTTAAACGATTGGTTTTGGGTGCTTTCACCTTACCCTTGGAATTGGCCCAAAGATATTCATATTGCAAATCGGGGTGGTAAATGGTTAATTCCCCTTTTCCGGCGAAATTTCATGCCACTGAGGAAAAGTATCTGAATGGTGCTCACTCCCAGATAGCAATTGCTGCAATTGGGCAGTTGTCGGTCAAGGAAGTTGCCAGTCACCTCCCCCGGTTACGCGTAAGCTCCAAGGAAGCCAGATGGCGGCGCCACCGGGGCCACACGGAAGCTTCTGGAATTCATTCCATTCGTGCCGTGGACAACCGACGAGTAAGATAAGGTACAAGCACCCAAAACCGCCACTTTTTTTCTTACGTCCCTTGTACTCTGAATAGTGAAATTAGGTTATCCCTCACTAATTTCTTGACATTTCACACTTATATAAATATCCTACTTTTKGTGTACATCAATAGTCATTGAAGCGCCTAAAGGTTGTACGCCATGTTTCAAATATCTAGAGTTTTCTATAGTAAGTTCCTTTAACCCTTAAAGGACGACAAAGACGTTTTGGGTTCTTTGGATGACAAAAAATCAACTGCACTCGATGCAAAAAAGGTGTTTTTCATCCGTTTTTCGGGTAAATGTGAAAGTAGAGATGTGCTTTAACATGGAAAACAAGAAATAGGGTCATTGAATGTAGTGTCATTTTTAGGTGCTGCAAATTGTAACTCAAAGCCATGGAAATTCATGCCCACGGTAACAAGTCCATGTGTGCCTATCATCAAATTTTTAGGTGTTGTAGCAAATTTTTAGATGTTGCTCTCATTTTAGGTGCTACGTGGTCTGACACTTGGCAGTCCTGCATAGCATGCCTTTTCTCCACGGTAATAGGTCCGTCCTTTAAGGGTTAATCGTCTGGTCCCCTTAATACCCCTATTCAATGTATACTAAATATTGAAATTAGGTTTCTCCTAACAAAATTCTCGACATTCCACACACTATATAAATATTTATTGTTACTCTACGAGAATGTACTACTTTTGAATTAGTTATTGGTGTAATTGGAACTCATGAACTTCTACGTGTACAAATGGAAGTATTTGTAGAAATTTTTGTTGACTTTGATGGCTTGTAGATTAACTTTCTTGGGATAAAGCAATATGAATTGTAAAGGCAACCGAATTTCACTATTCAGTGTAGGTAGGTGATTCAAATCAACTTTTTGGGGAGAGGCGGAAGGGGGGGGGGCAACATTTTTTGGGCAAGTGGTGTCATTGGGTTGGTTTAAATTTAGAGGGACCTACTTATGCACAGCCTTCCAAACCTTGTCACACAAGAGCATTATATTAATCAAAACAAAATGCTAAAACTTGGCTCCAAATGATAAGTTGTCTAAATGAGAATGCTAGCCTCCTTCAATTGAGAAAATACAAACTGAAGTAGTTTCAAATTTTTTTGGCCCTCACACAGTATTCCATAAATTTTCAAAAGTTAAAAGAATAGGATGCCTACATACCTACTCATGCCAATAGACTTGTATTAGATTACCATCCTTGAAACAAGAAATGATTCAATTCCCATTAGTTGCTTTTGAAAGCTTGTGGTGTTTTGGAGTGAACGAAGGTGGACATTCAAGGTCAAAATGTAGGTGATGAATGCGCAATATTGGCAGTAAAGATACCTTAGTTGTTTTTGCCAAGTTTAGGAGAACATGTCATTGTAGAATGTCATAATAACATTTGTTCAACATTTGTTTGTCAAAAGAACAATGTCAATTAAAAGCCGAAGGCGGTTGAACATTTGTTTTGTGAGGCGCTCCAACAACATATTTTGGTTTATCCTAGATGGGCTTTCTTTAGTGACAGATGCATTCAATACATTTTGACAAATTTGGATCTTTGTTGGTATTATGGTAGATCCATAAAATGTCCTTTCAAGCCTATCCACCTCATCAATAATAAAAATTGATATTTTAAAGAACATGTCAACTCATTTCTAGACAGAAGATGCATTTAGAACCCAGTCAATTTATAGACCTTTTACATTGCAACCTATTTTAGAAACTTTAGGGCAATTGTTAAAGGTAAAACGGCTTGTTCCACCATTCTTTTTGGTTATGTCCTACAATATAGTTTTTCATTTTATTTAAGGATTTTTCACACAGAATACCTGCACAACCGCGTGAAACCTTAATCAGATTCTCCAGAATAGTCCAATCAAATCTTCCAAGACACTCTCTGATTTACAAAGAAACAATTTTCACATCAAATAACACTGTTCTACTACACAATAGTATGGGTATCATGATGTTAACAAACACACAAAAAAAATTACGACATTTACCACAAAGTAAGGGTACACAGGTCCGAGTTGTAGCCCAACTTGATTCAGACCAAACCCTAAGCAACCAGCAGCCAAGGTTCCCAAAACGCGATTGCAGCCTTTGCTGATAGAGAGTCCAATATTCCCCTCATATAGAAGATCGGTAGTGATAACAGCCCACAATGCAATCGCTGAAACCTCTGTGAAAGGCTTAGGAATTTTGACAACACATAGTATAGAACAAAAGCCAGCACATAATCCTGCAAACAACAAGAATCCTCCATGAATTCATAAGAATATTCGAAAGTTCCAAGGGTTCCAAATGTTCCAAGAACAAAAGTTCCAAGAATAAAAGTGCCAACCAATTCACTATCAAATTTGCAGATTATAGCATGGACAATAATAATTAGAAAAAATCTCATGTCCAGCATAAAAGAATCCAACTGATTGCGAAAGTTCAAAAGCGATAAACCCTCTTACTTAGAACCCTAGGAATTTTCCATGAATGAACTCGAGCAAGATTTTCTAASCAAGGGACTTACACATAATGTAGATAGACTCTCAATGGAAACGAATACAAATACAATGGACCAGTTTTGCACAACTATAGTTTCATTGCAATCAAGGGAAGCCAAGCATGCACATGCTTTCCAAGAAAGAAGAGTGTTGCACCCACCTTGCTTGACAGCCAGAATTGTGAGACTGGAGTTCTTTTTCATCGCATCCCAACTCCACTTSGGCCACATGAACAACCCAATCATTAAATTGTACAAGAAATTCCATGTGTCTGTCTTGGCACTGTATTTGGCTCTTGCCACCAATGACTTCTTTTGTATAGGATTGCGAATAGAATGACCTTTGCGCCTCGATTCACTTCTTGAATGATCAATGGAACGGGTTCGATTTAAGGCGTGTATTTGTTGAAACGTATTCCTGCTCTGATTTGCAAGTGATTCATCAGGAATTATACCATCCTGCGATTCACTGGGAACTACAACCACCACCTCGTCACGATGTAACCCGGTTGAACAAGAGTTTTGGATGTTTTCATTACGATCCCCCAACAACGGGGAATTAAGCGAACTATGACTGATGGCCACCATTGTTCAATCCACATCACCCTTGGTCCAATGCCCTGCAAAATAAAATAAATACACCAACCAACAAAAGACTTGAGACTCGATTAACCTCTAGAAGACAACATTTAGTAAGATCCCYTACTCAATTGATCATAGATAGCACTTCTGTTGCAGGCCATAGTCATGACGAAAACACAGACTACTTCCGGTGACACATGGGTTCATGGAGAAACGAATATAATTAGTAATGTCCCTCGCGCTCTGAAAATTCTATTCATGTAACTTTTCCCCCTAATCAGCTTCATATTGCACTAGATGCAAATTTAATGCATCATTAGTCGATATGAATTTCATAGAAATTTCATATTGATAGAAATGTTTAAGGAATGTAAAAGTTGCATTTTCAGGAAACTTTAGGAATTTTGAACCTTAAGTTTCTTCTAAAATCGAAAATTCCCATTTCATTATTCTACAGTCAATATGAAATTAGCATCAAGGGCAGCATTAAATTTGATGTACTTACAGGTCATATGACAATGATAAGGGATATTTTTCCTGATGAAGTTTCCGGAGTTAAGATTCAAGACCCATGAACTAACCAAAACAATTCAGGAGCAAACATCAAAACATGTGTCATGGGTTCTAAGGCTTGCCTGGGTGGTCCTAAGTTGAGTCTTTATAATAAAGAGCAATGCGGTCACTGCACCCGTTATAGCACCTGCATAACGCTAGTCTCCTCAGTCTCCATAATAAAAGGAAAAACACACACTACAAAATATCTACCAATTCCTTGTCCTTTGCCGCTAAGCATTAAAACGGAAGCCTTCAAAAGGCCACTGCTTGCTTGTGTCTACAATGTGCAGAAAGAGACTAATCGAAGGACACTAATGGAGGGATTAAGCAAGGCAGGCGTTTCTATCAGCAAACTGGGACAGGTGCTTCATACCTCTTGCTGAAGTCGCAATTCCTCATATGCTTCACCTAAAGCCTACACAGCAATCATTTCATTTCATAGTTAAGTAGCATAGCTCAAGAGAAGGAAGGCTCCCATAAGARCAAGGTAACAGGAACAACTAATCAGAAATGCTAGAGCAAAAAATATTCTCGATGCACCTATTGAGAGATGCAAGTCAATACCGCATCGTATAATACCAACTAATGACAAAATCGTAAAAGGTGGCGATTTGTAGGAAATYTACTACCTTTCATTTAAATAAATAGTGATTTGCGCAATTATGTCACCAAATGTTGGCTATGGCTTCTTGGTAAACAAACAAATACGACCGCTGTCCTTCCCAAGGCTCAAAGATCATAACCTGAAAAAGCCAAAACAAAGAGCGTGTTAACTTAGTCACATTGTCACCACACATCAAGAGAGCCTTTCAGTTCRTCTAAAGTAAACTACAATGCACAATACGAAATTCAAGTCATAAATATGCGTAAGAACCCTTTACTTASGTTTTTGAGTACCTTGCACTTAGCTAGCTCGTCAGGGTTTTWGTCCCTGAAGAGAAAAAATCAAATAAATCAAGCTTAGAATCAAGAAAGTGTGCATCAAGAGYATAATCGCATAACTTAATTAGAAACCCCACCGATCCAGTTAAAATAAGCAAGCTGTGCTAGTTAAGTCGTATAACGTCTTCTACATAGAGAAATAGGGTATAAGGATATTACAGAGAAAGTCACACASTAAGCCTCCAACCTAAAATTAGTTGAACTCAACTACAAAAATAGAAACACCATGAACAAACTCCTCAAAAACCTGTTTGATCAAAAACGCAAAGAGAAAGCTCTGCTCTCTTGTTTCAATARAAAAAATTAAAGAAAAGAAAGAWACACAAAGAGAATATAACCTCTAAAATCTCAACATGTCCAGAACTCACTGGAAGAGGTCAGCAAATCTCAGCCCAAACCTCTCGAAAACTTGGTTCACATATAGATCTAGGCCCAAGCACTAGAGTCACGCCAACAACTCTCTGCTAAGCAACTCCTTTAAAGGCCAAGAAATCACAGCAACAGCAACAGCAACAGCAATAAAAACACAATTCCGAATCCCCTGCTTTTAAGAAACAGATTTCCACACGACAGGGGTACAGATCGCAACCGCAAACATCTTTCCAACTCCCAAATCGGAAAAAAAACTAAATAAAAGGACCTAAAGCAGCAAATCGAAAACCAAGACGTCGCCTCAACAAATACGACCTCTGTTTCGGTCGCTATGCTCGTTTCAAATCTCACGACAGCAGTTCCAATGAACCCTAACTCAATCCCTTCACTTAATCCCGCGCTCTCGAGAACTGCGCTTGGAATTCCCCGAGTAAGCGCGCACGTCACCTCCACGTGTGATTTCAATTCCACCAAATCACGGACACAATCAACCGACCAAGTARAAATAAAAAAATTCGAAGGATCGAAAGACGAGTCTGAATCGAAAAAGAACGAACTATTGAAAATTAATAAGCTTSAGGATAAGAAGTGGAAAWCAAAAGCAGTAGGTGGATTGAAGCTCTTTTTCCGTTGCTTCAAATCTCACAACAAAGTCAGCGATTCCAATGAACCCTAACTCAATCTCTTCACCTAATCTCGCACTCAAGAACTGCACTTTGAATTCCCCAAGAACTGCATCCGCTCCACTTGTAATTCCAATTTCACCAAATCACAGGCACAATAGGGCGWGCCTTCGAGAAACAATAGAAAAATCGAAAAAATCGAAGGCTGGACCAAATCAAAACAGAAAAAAAAATTATGGAGGCAGCATACTTTTCGCGAGATTTTGCTGCAAAACAAGCTCGAGATCGAATTGGAAACGGAAAAACGAAATGAGAAGCACTTTCTTGAAGCACCTACTCTCTCAGTGAAATCGATGCATTCAAGTTCTTGAGAGAAGGGAGAGATCTGCATGCTAAGGTTTCAACTTCCTGCAGAAGTGCACATGACGATGATTCATAGCTGTCTTGGGAGGTCTTGTCTCGCAGTTTCCGATGTACGTTAACGCAGCTTCACGGCAGAAAAAACGCTCGAARTTCACGCTCGGTGAGGGTGACACCAGCCAGCACACGCGAATCTTGCAAATCAATGTAATATTCGTAGATTCTTGGGAAGCGGACGCGAGGGCTACATTCTCGCCACGGGAAACGAACCAGTTGGAATTTGTCCAAGGTGGCGGGTCCCCGATGTACGAGTCAGCTGACATGTCAGCCTTTGCCAGACTCAAAACTTCCGACGTGGCGGTCCCCATTAGTACTGTATTGTACCCGTCCAACGTTCTGGGAATACCACGTCAGCAGCTTATGAGGCCTTATGGTTTAGTGGTTGTTGGGAGCTGTGCCACGTGGCGTTTCCCACCAGTACCAGTAACATCCTTGAAGTACTTAAGTACTTGGTTGGTACCTTCGGGGTACTATGTCGAGACATAGTCTAGGGATTGATGGGCGAACTTTCAATTCAATTGAAGTTTTAGATGTAAGAGATGAGTTCTTTCTAAAATTTTGGAAGGACTATTGCACTGAAGGGACCTGTGAGGACCACTAGGAAAGATAGATAACAAAGTGGGCCATAAAATTTTGGAAGGACTATTGTACTAAAGGGACTTGTGAGGACCACTAGGAAAGATAGATAACAAAGTGGGCCAGTCACTTGTAGAAATTTAAAAATAATTCCAATCAAAAACCCAAATCAAAAGTTGTGCTCCAAAAAAAATTTGGACTTAATATTTTGGAAGGGATGGTCTTCAAGTAGACTAATAGCTATTTTTCTAAGGAATTGTAAAAATAGTTAATTCTATGTTGTATGGATACCTACAAAGTAATATCTTTTTGGATTGCATTTTGAAACAATGAAAACTATAAAAGATTATTTTTTTTCTTTTTTTCTGTGAATAAATATCTCCATAGAGTTGTTAAAAATGGAAATTTTCATTTGATTTTGAAAAAAATTCTTATTTTTTACAAATTGAAATGTCAAGCCATCTATTTTCAGTCTTAAGATTTTGCACTTGTTTTAGTTCTCCTATATGAAGAATTTTTCTATGCTTTATCTTCCTAAAACATTACATAAGATTTGAGGCCTCTAAGAGACTGCAAATTCCTGGACTTTGGGAACACATAAAATTGTGCCACATCACTATTGTAATGTGGCTGAGAGTCTTCCATGTCAGTTTTTTTAAAGTTAAATTTTTTTATTAATTTAAAAAAAAATTCCAGACACAAAAAAATAAAAAATAAAAAATAAAAAAATAGTAGTAATTGGAACCCTGACAACAATTAGCCATTCCCTTACTACATCGGAAACAATGAGGGAATAGAGTTGCAACATTCCTTTGTTGCCCTCACATCTCATGTAATATATAGTCTTCTTAAAGGTGTATACATTGGCCATATGTTTTTTAATTTTGTCTTTTTAGAAGTTTTAAAAGTACTATAGAAAAAAATCACAAGTAAAGCAAAAATAAAACAAAATTTGCATGTATGTCTTGCAATACCAAATACTATTATCTTGAAATYTATGCTCTCAAAGTACTTGATTTTAGCCTTGGCTTGATATTCTCTAATGTTTGTTTCTAATGAAAAAATTCCTCACTTTACAAAAAAATCATCAAAAATGACTGATATATTACCAGCATTAGGAAAATTCTGAGCCCTCCAAGAGGCCGCGAGTTTTGCACCCCGGCGGTGCAATTACAGAAAAAAATAAAAATAAAAAATTATTTTTTATTTTTCAGAAATTAGAATCTGACGTGGCACTACTGGTGCCGCGTCAGCGACACATCAGATTGACTATTTTTTAATTTTTTTTAATTTTTTTTTCCAAAAAAAAATATTTTTCAAAAAAAAAATTATTTTTTTATTTTTCTATATTAGCACTTCGGGGGTGCCGAAAATGAAGTCTTAACAGCCCTCTGGAGGGCTCAGAATTTTCCTAATGTTTATGTAACCTCCTCTTATTGCAAACTGATTTGGAGTAAGGTTTCCCCCTTATTTTCTTCTCAAGATTTTGCTTGTCTAAACCAAAAAAGATGAAGTGTTGAATGCTTTAGAGATTTAGCTTTTTGTAGAACAAAAAATTTACTCCAACAAGGTTCAAAGTTTGTTGTGTTTGTCTCACTTGAATTGGAATTTTTTTCAGTTTATATGTTATAATCATAATCTATGTTCTCGAATGGACTAAAAATTTTCCTGCATGTTATTATTACCATCTACTACAATTTTACATGATTGAAGTTCAGAAAAAATAACAAAGTTTTTTCAATTTTGGTCAACAAACTAAAATATAGCAGTTCAAAACAATCTTTCTTAGAAAAAAAACTCATTCGTGTAGGGGTTCATTTTTAGGGAATATAAGTTCAATCTTTCTTAAAAAAAAACTATCCCATCATTTTTTTCCTCCATACCAAAATTTGTATTTGAATAAAAATTGTCTCCAATATTGACATCTATTATCGTGTGTTTAGAGCTTTAAAGTGTTTTTCTTTTTCTTCTTTTTTCCATCTCTAGTGTACACTACCAACAATAATCAGGAATAATATGCAAGTAATGAACATCTCAGCAACCATGTCATTCATGTGAGAAGCCCGTTGTAGCAAATTTTAGTGCAATGAAAACACTTCAACCAATGTTTAGTGTCCAATGGATGATAGAACATTTTTCTATGTAGGATAGAAGTGCTCAAAATCCTCAAAATTTTGTGTGAAAAGGGGATATCTTCTATGCCGTACTTTGACTTCCAATTAGTGCTTTTGGATTTTTTTTAAACTATTGATTCACATAGTATCATAATGGAAAGTGATTTTCACAATCATTAGTTTGTCCTTTAAGGGTTAAAGCCTTAGAAGGTGGAAATGAACCGGAAAAAAAAAGAGAAAAAAAGGGTAGAATTGAACCAAGGACCTTGAACGCTCAAAGGTAAAATTGGTGAGTTCAAGCAAACACCAAGCACGTGTAGGTCAGCCTAAAGGCAAGCAAGAACAATGAARTTAAATAGGCACATTGAGTGGGTACACCCAAAATTGCACTCTTCTCGCCATCATCACTTTGTGTACATCTCCAAAACCAATATGTACGCTCATTGAAGAAATGCTTTTAGAACATCTACGAGAGTACCAACAAAAAAATCTTCAACCCTTCATTACTTTTGTACACGGTTTTGGCATGTTGCATTCTTTGGTGGGTTGAAACCCCCTTTCCCTCRCCAACAAGAAAGTATGGAAATTTGACCAGTATAATAATAGTAACTACATGCAGTAGCAAAAAGTCGGTGGCCGGGAAATATCCACCTTAGCTTACATAAAGTCAAGGTGGCCTGCAATTCAATGTCACGCTATATTCATGTGAGATCGGAAATTGCCATATAACTAAAGCTTTCTCCTTCAGGCCCAGCAAGACTTATGCTGTGCTTGAATTTGTTTCAATTTTTCAATCTCTTTGTTCGTTGCTGTGCAATAAATGAATGAATTTCCTTCAAAAATTCAATAATAATAATAATAACCACCTATGTATGAGGCTCTTTGTTTTGTTAGTTTTGTTCTTTCCAATGAGATCTTTTGACACGTGCCTCACGTGTTTTGTACGGTTGGAAAATTCTCTATCTATCAAAGTGGGGGTGTTGATAGATTTTGTGGTATTTTGACTCATGGTTTAAAAGATGTCGAATTTCAAAAAAATCATGAATTATTGTGAATTAWAAAACAACAGAAATTYCCTTTTCCAATTATTTTATTATACTGCAGCAATGGCACACGGCATACTACTGTACTAATAATAACTACATTGTCCCGTAGCCCCTGGGAGCCTCTCCTGCCTTGACTCCGTCCGTGTGAATGCATCCAATTGACTACCGGCGTATACGCTACTGACACGTTCACTGTCTTACGGAACTATTCTGCTGACTGTAGTTAGCGTATTCGAGTACAACTGAACCACAGGGAAGGTGAATGAGTCTCCTTCGGGCCCGTGAACGGCCAAAAGTGAAAGTGAAAGTGAAAGTGACTGCTTTTCCTTTTCGAGTGCTGCCTGGAGTGGAAATGAATCATCATTGAAGAACGCTTTAACATTGGAGCGCGTGGACCTCCAGAAATTGGACAATGAACCGATTGAAACTGCAGTTTCATCCTCCCAATTGCTTGCATGAAAATTCTTCTAATTTGTAGAGATATTATATCAAGTTGCTCTTCTATCTAAGGGTTGGATTTGATGTTACTAGAGTACATATTTCTCTAAATTAATCAATGTGCAAGTATGTCAAGTGGTTGACCAAGCCAAAATTGCATTGACTTTAGTTCAAAATTGAATTTGCCAAAATGAGGTCATAGATTTTCAGAACACAAAATTTTGAAAAATTACTATGTCAAAAGAACCTCATTTTGAATCCATTCCAAAAAAATTTACTTCAAAAATGATAAAATTTTGCTTGTTATCGAATTTTGAAGGAATTTTGAAATTTCCCTTTCAAAATTTATAAATAAGTATTAGTGATAGCATTGGTGGACCTAACCATACCGATGGAATCCACAAATCTCATTCTACAACTTTTATTTGTATATCAAATCCAAATTATGCTTCCAAATAGCACTTTATAATTATTTTGCTCAAGTTGTCAATTATGGAGATGAATCAAGACGCTCTAGGAATTTGTCCTAACTCTTAAGGTATGTTTGTACATGAGAAGCTAGGGCCCTATAGAAAGAAAGGTAACTTCAATTTAGACTTGCAAGAATATCTTTCAAAATTTGGCTTTTTTTACACCTATTTTTCAAAACCAACCTATGGATCGTTTGATGCTACAATCTTGGATCGACACATCAAATTTCAATTTTAAGGAAACAAAAATCCGTTTTTGGTAAATTGTTTTGTGTATTTTTTCATTGTGTTACATAATTGTAATTTTTTTATAAAAAAAAATTGCCTAATTTGAAAGACAATAACAATCAAATAAGAATATCCAARAAATATTATCTATCCAAGATATTAAAGAATGTAGAAATATATGGTTATATCATATTATTATATATTGCAAATTGAACATTTTGTAAACAAACAGAAGGTTGCATAAATAAATAAATAAAATCACACTCAATCATATGGGATTTTATACATTGAAGTGGTGTAAGTCAAGTGTTGCAATGGTAACTTGCCCCGTGTGGATGGAGCATGCAAGAAAATTGAACCACTCAAAATTACTCAATTGCCGAGTGGGCATCGTAACTTAGGGCATTGATAGTAAATTGTATAGATAATGCACACTTGCTTAGTACAACAATTTTAGTCTTCTATAAATGAACCTTTGGCCTTCCTCTACTGCCATTGGATATTCCATCTTTCAATTTGTCAAATCTTGAATGGCCATTACAAAATCTACAAGCATGGTAGTATGAAAATGACCTTGTGGTAATTAAGAGATCATTTGAGCATAAGCATTTCATTAGATTTGACACATTCAAATGTGGATTTTGATTGCTTATAACACAATCCTAAATTGAGCAATGGTTCCCTCAACCAACTTACATTGAGCTTATTGGCTTTCCACGTTCCAATTCAACAATTGGTGAAAATTCAGAAGTTTTGAAAACTTTTAATGTAATTGGAAAGAAGATTAGTAACAATTACAAAATACACTAAAGTGTCCTATTTTATTCACCATAAGTGTAAAACGCAATGAAAAACGTTATCGTGGATGAAAATGATTCCTGTAACTTTAAAAAATTTTAAATTAGAATTTTTTATAACTTCATGTTAAAGGCACTAGACTTGTAACTAGATTTCAATAGTCAATTTTAAGACTAAAAAATAAAATAAAAAATTGGGATAGAAATTAGACATGGTATACAACTTTGTTTGGCTAGTTAAGCTCTAAGGAAATTTAAGTCATTGCATGACGTACTTTGAATACCCCATGAAAAAAAAACTAAAATAAACTACATCCATTATCTCACATACTATAAGACCCACACTTGTCCAAGTTTTCTTACAAATCCTCATACTAATTGTATTATGTACTATCTATATTAGTATGAGCATATATAATAATGGAGTAATAATATTCTATTTAAATTATAACACTTTGTTTTCCAAAAATGGTAATGTCAAATAACATTTGGAAAATCATCTTTAAAGCTTGTTGAACCAAAATATTTGTTGTTGATTATAAGACACATTGAACACCTTAGGTCTTGCCATATCTACAAGTTTTGTTTATATCACCAAACATTGAATACATAATCTAAAGAAAATGAAGTTGGAGAATKAACGCTAGGCACTTGATACAAAACTTGATCTATCAAGATCCAAGCAGAGAGACATGCATAGACAATTGAAAGTGCACATGCACAATGTTGGTCCATTGGGATGCAAGTAGAGAGCCAAAGGGCACATACAAGAAGGGTGGGTTGAGAGCCAGGCAGAATACAAAATTTCTCCATGTCAGTTGGTGTCACTTCATAGTCACCTTGCCTGATGTTGTACCTTTTACGCGATCAATGATGCAAATGAAAGTAATACAAGCCAATCTAAGTGGCATGTAGGAACTTGGACTAATTATATGTCAAAGTATTAATGGAGCTTCGTTTCCATAACTACAAAGTTGAACACTATTGAATTTAAGACATATTAAATTTCAATGCCTCTAAAATCATATGGTTAAAACTCTATTGAATTATAAGCATCAATTGTAGATACCATCAATAGATGAAAAATCAAGCAATTTTGTGGAATTCATCTATGTTGTATGAAGCAATACTAAAGGGATGAAATTTTTACGTGCACATTTGAGACATATTCAAAGAAAGAGCTTATCTTTTCCAATTGCAAAAAAATTAGTATATGCAACTATTAAGAGTTGACTCAATGCTAACATAAAGGAAGTATTGATATAGAGACTGAGAAAATTTGTTGTGTGATTTAAAAAAATCTTGAAATTGACTGAGAATTATTTTGATAAAAAAATTATTATTTCCAAATCATTTCCCATTTCTAATGTCAATTTGAATCATTCTTATTCTCATGCATGTATAACTTTAATATATCTTATAACAATGTAGCTAATTGTTGCTCCTATATTTAAACATGCATACATTTTTAACTTTGCATTGTGATGGTACTTATACTTGAGCAATGTTTTTCATCCACATCAAATTTAAGAGTCACATACGTTCACATGATTTCAACTTACAAGCATACTCAGAGAAGACAATGAGCAAAAACCTTATAGACTTTGTTTATTGAAAAGATGTAAAACGAAGCAGTTCCAAAATAGTTTCAAAATAGTGTAATGGCATACCATTATTATTAAAAAAAAGACTTACTGGAGTGTGAAATGAGATGTTCATAATTTGTCCATTTTTATTAAAGTTTTTTAACTTCTGAATTTTCATCAATTGTTGAATTAGAATGTGGAAAGTATCAGGATCTGCGAACCTTAGTCACCACTCCTCTCAGTTACACAGTACAATCTGATCAATTATGCATATTGTAATCATAGTTATCATATCATAATTATCCTACGAGAATTTACTATAGAGTCATGCTATTTCCAACCAAATCAACTTGCTTGTATTATGAATAATGTCGCGTGAGGAACAACCCTCCTCCCCATGGGCTTTAAGGAAGACGAAAGAACTAATTGCTAACTGTTTAGGTAACCGTAACTGTTATGAATACACTAGTTCATAACATTAACATTAACATTAACATAGTTCATAAAATAGTGTAATGGCATACCATTATTATAAAAAAAAGACTTACTTGAGTGTGAAATGAGATGATCATAATTTGTCCAATTATATTAAAGTTTTTTAACTTCTGAATTTTCATCAATTGTTGAATTAGAATGTGGAAAGCCAATAAGCTGAGTAATGTAAGTTGGTTGAAGGAACCATTGTTCAATTTAGGACTGTGTTATAAACAATCTACACTTGAATGTGTCAAATCTAATGAAATGCTTATGTACAAATGATCCTATACTATGAGGTCATTTTCATACCACCGTGCTTATAGATTTTGTATTGCGCACTCAAGATTTGACAAATTGAAAGATAGAATATCCAATGATGGCAAAGGAAGTATCCAATGGTGGTAGCTGAAAGACAGTGGCTTATTCATAGAAAGACTAAAATTGTTGTACTAGGCAGTTGTACCCAAATAATTGACATAAAATTTATTTATTTATTTTTATAAGCAATTTGTGTTGATAGGAACCAACCTTTTTGTGCTTTTAGAAAATGTTCAAATAGAAACATAGAATAGTATGATATAAATATATCACTATATTCATTGATATCTTGGATAGTTGATACTTCTTGGATATTCTTGTTTCATTATTATTGTCTTCCAAATTAGGCAATTTTTTTGTATTTTAGAAAAAATTGAAGATATTTTGGCAATGTAATAATGAGGTTCATTATGAGTTGTAGTTTATTGTTATAGATTTTGTATCACAAGGAAGTTATTTCCTATCCATTAAATGTGAAATGCGATATTTTACTACTAAACTTTCAAAGCATTTGAAGTCTTCCATTTACAAGAGTGATAAGTGCGCCAATGATCAGAAGTGGGTATATGTGCTTATACTTTGCATCCAATTGTTAGCTTCTATATCTTGACATGTTGGAGCCCTTTACCAAACCATTGTCAACCCTACCGTCATTGGAGCTCTCACTTTCTATCCATTCTTGTATCCCGATTCGTGTCCATTTTGAACCTACTAGAGTCCATACTTTCTATCTAATGGAGCCTCACCCCAACATGATGTTAGAGCACACACTTCTCATTCATTGAAACCCATCGTCCGAAGGTTACATTGTGTACCCATTAGCAAACACAATCTATCATGGAAGCCCAAATTTCAACATGAAATTCTTAATCAAAGTAGTTTCAATTAGTACTTCTTTTTCTTCCAAAATCTACAACCTAAGTTCTAAAAGACCATATTTTTTTGGTTTTTGTCCGATCCATGCAATAGACATGTTAAATTCAACATTGCTAGTAGCACTTAGAAGCTCAATGCTCATTCAAAATACCCTCTCCTAAAGCAAGGTTAACATCATCATATTTAATGAATTGACCTTGAGGATATTTTAGTTATTTTTAAAAAATAACCAAATTCCATTCACTGCAAAATTGTACTCCGTATTACTTAGACTTCAAACCTTGTTTTCTTTCACCAACTCTTCCTAATGTATTTTAGCTCATTAGTGGCAATAGAATAATTCAAATTGTTTGGTATGAATACAATCTATCAAATTAAAAAAAAAAAATTAAAAAAATGCAATATTTTTAGTTGCCTACTTTGAAATACAAATGAGATCTAAAAATAGATTTTGCATACTTATTCTAGAATGAAATGAAAGGACTGCACATGATGAAACACGATGATTTCAGAAAATCCTATATATTTAGTGGAAAGATCAAAAATTTGGATTCACTCTAAACTCACCAAAAGTAGATTATCAAGTCCCTTCAGAATTAACAAAAAAATTTTACAATCCAAAAACTTTAAAAGCCTCCAAAAATTTCAAATTTTTCTTTCACATAATTAAAATCAACTACAAAATGGATGTTTTTTGTCAAGAAAATTTTATTTGTTTATTGGAAACCAAGTTTTGCTAAATTATAAAATATGAATTTACAATTTCACCATATAATTATAGGATTTAGCTATTTTGATCAAAACATGGACAAAAGCGATATTTATAAATTTGATGATTTACTTTCATTTTTCTATTATATCCTATGCATGGTTTAAATTGTTTATAATTGTATACTCCGTATTATATTTGCTTTTATGTGCTATAGATGGAATTGGTTTT
The DNA here is from genome assembly GCA_006891605.1 of Pleurozium schreberi. Lineage (NCBI taxonomy): Eukaryota > Viridiplantae > Streptophyta > Bryopsida > Hypnales > Hylocomiaceae > Pleurozium > Pleurozium schreberi. The sequence continues at coordinate 59,523 of VACF01000323.1, read as the reverse complement.
ATTTAGTACATGTGCATGTGTTTAGCATGAGACTAGATTAGTAACAACTAAAGCTCAAAATTGACAAGATTTTGCCAAAACCTTCAATTTGCATTGTATTCATTGAATCCAAACTTTTGCAATGTCATGCTAAGGACACTATGTTAAAAGGACAAAAGTGTAAAGAAATTTTGGTGAAAATTTTCCTGACTAAAATTTAATATTTTCATTATATTATTCAACAAATCTACTAAGGATTTTATTGAAAATATTATTTAGTAGACACAATTTTGGAAGAAACTAAAGTACAACGTAATAGATTTCAAAAACTTCTTTTGTTTCTTTTCATTTATATTTTTAGTTGTGACCTGTTTGTCTGAGATTACACAATAGGGGCATAGAGAAATGTTTAACCTATTTAAGAATCTGATGTATAGTTGTTAACCTACACATAGGTTGTTGGAGTTAACTTGTAATGTAACTTAAATCATCCAAATAAGCATTTGAGCATGTTATTATTAAAGTAATTATATTTTTGTTGGATTTTTTCGGAAATCAAAAGATAGTTTCAACATTCTTAGTATGTATATTAAGAGAATGAAAAAATGAAAAAAATAAATAAAAATGATAAATTTAAAAATATTCAAAAATATAAAACATGAATTAAAAACACTCAATTTTGAATGATTTTGGATTCTAACACATGGAACTTGCAATTGCAATAAGTCTTTAGTTTATTTGGAAGTGTTATAATTTGAAAGCCCATCAAGTTTTGGGATGGAAAGACTTTTAGAGGTTTAAGAAATAACATTATAATTCAATTCACTTTAGAATAACATTCCGTGTAACATAATAATAATTATTTTTTTGTTATTTTTTGTTGTAAGGTGTTGCTTTTTTTAATTCTTTTTTGCAAAAGGGGAGTCATGGTTTCTATTTAACTCCTTGAGGATGTTCTGAAATGGCATATGAAAGCAAATTTCACCGTATTTTGAGGGAAATTATATATAACCACTTTATAGTAACCCTAAATCAAGTCTTTTTGAGGTTGGATTTTTACATAACAACCGCTTGCAAGTTTGCTTCACCATTCTCAAACCATTAGTGATTTTGTGGAAAGAAAGGTGCGGCAAGAAATTTGTGACTCCAAATGGGTTTTGGATGCTTTACATACGAAAAGTATATTGGACCACATCGGAGAAGAAGAAAAACTGAAAAAGTGAACATCAAATTGGTCATTCACCTACCTCACACACTTGGACTGACGCATTAGCACCAATTGCAAGTAACATATGCACCAAACGTACCGGTGGCCAAGCGAAATATGGCTCAAATGACTATGACAGTAGCCTATGCAAAAATATACTTTACCTATCAACATTTGAAAATCGACATGAAATTTTTTACGCTAATTCCTATCAAAATTGAAAATCTATGAGACCGGCAGTTTATTGATACAAAAATCCAAAACCTAACGTTTTACAAATAAAAAGGGAGATAGTAAAAATTTTAGGATTCTGAAAACAAATATTATTGTGATAATAATAAGTTTTACATATATATAATGTTATGAAAACCATCTTTTAAAATGAATTATAAAATTATAAAATTATCAATAAAATTTAAAAAAATGTTTTATATCAATATTGAACTTCAAAAAGTCTCAAAAAATTATAGTTTCAAAAAATAATGCAAGCTACCTAAATTGAACAATTTAAAAACCTTACTTGTTATGGGAAAAAAAATCCCAAAATGTAGCTTTTTATGAAAATTCAAACATTGTTTTGTTCCAAATATTGCTTTGTTCCAAAAAAAGAAAAAAAAAATTCAAGAATCTAGGTTGTACAGAAAAAAAATCCTTGATCTAGTTTGTTCCAAAAATACAAATTGAATCAAAGAAATACATGTTCCAAAACAATACATGTTCCTAAAATGTATGCAAACTACAATCGACAATCTAAAAGATCCTACTTGCTCATAAACATGTGCTTTTGTAATTTGAATTTTTTCAAGACAGTGTGGTTGCCTCCCTTTTCAAAGAAGTCAACAATACAAGTCCCAGAAAAAATGCAAACTACAATTGGCAATCTAAAAGATCCTACTTGCTCATAAACATGTGCTCTTGTAGTTTGAATTTTTTCTCAATGGCATGCTACCTCCCTTTTGGGGGGAAAACAACAATACCCTTTAAGAGAAAATGCAAAGCTTAACATTGAAGCAAACAAAATTGTGAGATGTGAGGTGGGGATGTCTTTCTTATAATGAGTCCATTGTCCCACTTGGATCCTCAAAAGGTATGGGACAATTTGAAGATGAGAGCTTGACTGCTCATTGTGAAGACAAAGGAATTGTGTTCAATGCTGAAATTCAAACCTCATTTAGGCATAGTAGAATAACTTTTATCAAAAAACTTTGAACTAAGAAAAGTTGGTAAATCAAGACTAATTTCATCTCCAAAAATCTGTTTGTGATTTTGAGCCTCCAATCAAAAGTTATGGACAAAATTTAGAGAGGGTGTTTGAAAATGTCAAAGAAAATGTCCCTTCAAATTCCTCTCTTAACTTCGTCCAAAACTTTCAATTGGAGATTCAAAATCACACACGGGATTTTGGATATTAAAGTTAGTGTGATTTACCAACTTTACTTGGTTCAAAGTTTTTTGAAAAATATTATTCTACTAAGTCAAAATTAAGTCTAAAGTTCTGCATTGAATACAATTCATGACCGTAGTATTTTAATTTCATTTTGGTCTAGTATTGTTTGTTTTTCTTATATAATTCTAATTTCATTTTTTACTTTGTTATTATTTTATCACCATTTTACCCTTTTCCCAATTTGGTTACTTTGCCAAATCATGCTTACAATACTTTTTGTTTAGAACCCTTATTTTTCCCCTAGAATTTTTCCTCTTTTTTCTTTTTTCTTTTTTTATGTAATTGAACTTTAAAATTTTTCACCATGAATTCCCAATGTTTCTATCGTTATCTAATGAAAAACTCCCTAATTGATAGTTATGGTTTAATCAAAAATACTAATATTTTTGGATTTATAAACTCACTCATTGTTTTTAATTCCCAATTTTTAAAAGGTGAAGAAAAATGGTGGTTTGCGACATCCTCAAAAAATATTATTGGATTTCAATTGGATGCACCAGGCATATGAATTAGAAGCGGGTATGTGATTGGATAATATTTCTTCCTTTTCAAATTTCCATTACCTTATAAAAAAAATTCATCGTAAAACTCAAGGAAGTAGACTAAAGAAACTAAATTAGAAGCAGGTATGTGATTGGATAATATTTCTTCTTTTTCAAATTTCCATTACTTTATAAAAAAATTCATCATAAAACTCAAGGAAGTAGATTAACCCCTGAGCGCTCAAACGACCATTTTTTGGTCGCTACCCGACTTCGGGCAGAATTTTCGGGCAAAAAATTTTTTTTTTTTGAATTTTTTTTTCCTTGAAAATATTGTGTTGTCTTTTAGTATTCATATTCAAAACTAAGATCACTACGGTCAGAAAAAAATCATAAGAAAAATAGCACAATGTGTTTAGAATTTTCTAGTGTTGAAAAACCTACTATTTGAGGAAAGAATTGAAATTTTTATGACCAGATGTTATGCATTTTTTTACAATTCAATAGAAACCACGGTTTTGACCAATCAAAAAAAATTCAAGTGTTAAAGATAGAAATTGTATTTTTGGTGAATTTTTGAAGTTATATCTTCAAAGTTCATTTGAAGAGAATCTGAAAATAATTTTATAATTTTGACCGTACGGATATCTTCTACTTTTTGTGCTTCACATAAACTTCTTTGACTCAAACTTCAAAAAAGTTATAGAATTTATATTTTATAACACATTTGTGTTTTGTCCAAACCCCATGGGCTTTCAGGGGTTCAAGAAACTTAGAAGTTTTTTTTTACAACGTAATAGGGCATGTAAGGTAATTGTTCCTCACTACTCTTACCAGTAGCCAAAGATGAATGCATAGTTTCTAAGTAGGTTATGCCTCACACAAAGTTTCTACAGGAAAGAACTTATATTCACTATGAATATGTAGAACATGTTTTTACTTAGGCATAGCTTCTACCCATTTTTTTTATTTTTTTTATTTTTTTATCTTATAATTTGCTCTACAACTTTGCTTAGGTGTTTATAATTTCATGTTTTGTCCAATACGCAAGGGAACCATCACGAAAATGTGAAATATTGGAATCATAGGCCCAAGCATATATGGTATTGAAGAAGGATAGTGACCGAATTGGAAATTACATAATAAGTTCGTTCCAAGGGAGACGGTCAAGTAGGAGATCTATGCTAATAGAATCTATAGTAATAATCAAATATAACTATAACGACACTTAGACTACCAACTTAGGTTTGCAAATTTTACTCTTAATTTCCTTCATTGCCATATCATACTTTGCAATTTAAAACTTCCTCTCATTTATCAATCGTATAAAAACAATACTCTTAGACAAGCAGCCAAGTACAATGATTTRTAGATACAATTTGGAATCCAAAAGAAGACAACATCCTAACTTTATAATTTCAAATTGTAACTCACAGCCACATTCAAAACAATTAACATCCATCACCCATCAGTTTAGGACACATCCAATATTCCAATCCAGTATAATAATATTTTATATTTCCGAATTGGTAAATACATCACTGTTTATAGACTTAAATCTTTGTCACAGCTACTGAATAGCTTCTCACTGTATTCTTGAATCTCTCATTCATTGTACATTTTTATTTTTATTTTATTTTATTTTTATCTATTTGGATTCACTCCAAATCCACATTCTCATCTCGGTTACATACTTCTCAATCACTCTCAACTGGATTTAAAATTTTCTATTACAACACCCCAATTTGGGCTAAAACATCTTCTTTATTGCACTGATCTCTCTTCCAACTGGCATCAATCTTCTCGGCACTACCAATCCTCTCTTAAAGCTCATGAATTCCTTATTTCTCAAACCTTCCCAACTAAGAAAATCATCACCTCTACTTCATATGCACCATCATCAACTACACACACCAATCCGACTTGACCTGATAGCGAATTCTTTATTTCTCAAACCTTCCCAACTAAGAAAATCATCACCTCTATTTCATATGCACCATCATCAACTACACACACCAATCCGACTTGACCCGATAGCATCGAGTTTCCCATTGGTAAGCTTTGGCATTCAATCAAAACACACACATCCAAGCACCCAACTTGGAAACACAAAAACATACAACAAAAACAAATACACAACACAACTAGGCTGGGATACAATTGGACTCACTCAACAAACAGTAAAAAGAAATGAAAGAAAAAACCAATTCAAAAAGGACTCCAAAACCACGTGGTTACCAATTTGGAAGAGACAACCTAACCAATCTTTAACTGCTGAATTGAAACTGCAAAGACAACTGCCATAACTCCACACAAAATTCCAAATTGGACTTAATTCACCAACACTCCCAATTGCACTTGAAACTCACCCACTAACAACTTGACTTGGTAGAATGAACACTCAATTTGAAACATATTAGAAAACTTGGAATCTAACTGAAAAGCTTAACTGTTCCAATTAGAAAATCACCCCCCCAAATGAGCACATACACATTCCACATTCATTCATCATCCAAAAACACACCAAATAGAATCCAATCAACCCATTAAAACACCCAATTAAAACACAAAATTTAGAACCAACAGGTCAAAAAGAATAAAAGACAACTAAAAATCAGCCAAAAATTTACAACACAAAAATCCTAATTGGTTATCTACACATGGTCGTCACATCCTTAAGGGGTAAACATTGTTCATCCTTTGTCCTCTTGTAGAAGAGATATAGACCTTGTTTTTTAAAAGGGGAGGTTGTAAGCCCAAAGTTATTATTTAGGCAAAGAAAAAATTAAAATAAGGAAAGTACATCCATAATCAACACTCCCCCAAATGTGCCAACTACCTTTGAAGAAATAAGCATCACAAAAAACTAGACATTGATTGTACAAGATATGCAGAGTCAAAAACTTGATAGCCTACTATTGATTTTCTTACAACTAGAGACAATATTTTGAAAATTCATAATTCATAACTTTTTCACACAACGTCCAAATAATTTGCTATTGGGAAACCTCTTTCAGTTACCAATGAAATCCAGTTAAAGAATAATTTATGTTTAAGAATAGTAAATATGCTCAATTGTAATTAGTATCAATTACAGGAGCATATATCTTCCAAGCTAACCCGSATCCCAAGTCTGTATGGGAGTGTAGCCTTGGGTTGGGGCAAGTTTCCAACCTACCTTGGGAGTAGGTATGGCCATCTGAGGTAGAATTATAACAAAGAAATAAATGAAGGACATGTGGACAAGGTCCAACCAGATTCGTACGTAACGTAGATGCACAGGAATGTTGAATCTCCAACGCAGCATCAGGCTTTCTGAACACGGAATCTCCGATAACTCGGAGATGATCACGATGAACTAAATAAGCATAAAGGTAAGTAGAAAGCCTGAAAGAGAGAGAGATCACAAGCAGCAACAACAACAACAACAACAACAACAACAACAACAAACCTGTTTCAGAAAAAAGCAAAGCAAAAATGAAGCAAATGCCACTCAAGGACATAGCAAAATATACAAAATTGCTTATCACTAAGGTGGCAGGCACCCCTGGAGGACACCCCAGCCTTTGGCATGTGAGTAACCCATCAGAAATTGTATCTCTGTAAAACTCTCTCTCGTGTGTGTATCCTTCGTCTAGGAGAATAGGTTGTCCAACGTAACCAACTTGCGGTAGGTATATGTTGATGATTTCTATCATCCCCAAAGACCAGAACTCTCTTGATGCCAGAAATCAGGGACTCTTTGTTGTTGCCATTCCTGTGCACCAGGGAGCGCCCCCCTTTCGCTGACCAAAACCAAAACAAGGTCATGCAAACCAGAAACTCCCACCAAAGCGCCATCCAGCTGATTTTTCTCTCAAAAGGTAATTAACCAACCAGCAACTGCAACAGAGCTTCCTGCATCTGATTCCGACATCAACAACTCGTGTGGGCTAATGCTCACTGGGAAAACAATMAGCAAACAATATGATCTGCAAACATCAATCAATCAACCCCAAGAAGGGCTGGAGAAGTGCGCCGAGGGATCCGAGTTTTCAACCCTGACGTCCACAGGCCTGGACCTGGCATCCAACTCTCCATTTTCACTGCCGCCGTTGCTAACGCTGGCAGACCCCGCCATCACTTGCCCAATCTTGCGCTTCTTCTCGCCCACCTTGCGTCCCTTGATGGTGCCTGTCCGAGCAGAACCACCTGTCGGCTTGTGGTTGGCTTCCGTCTCCACCGACACAGGCACTACCATTCCAGATACCATCCCAGAAAGTGATCCCAACGTTGCAGTATCAGATGCTGATGCTCCTCTGCCCACTACTCCACCAAATGGGATTGGCTCTACGGGGTTCGCCCGCAGCACTTTGAGCGAGGTTTTCTTAGTTCTTGCTTTCCCAAGGTGAGATGGCCCAGGAACACCCTCCTGTTGGTTAATGACAACAATCAGAGATCATAATATCCATGCCAACCACAACAAAAAAACCTTCAATCCGCATCCTGATATCAAGATGATGGATGTGAGTTACAGGTGCATTTCCAGAACATATTCAAGGACGACATTAACGAGACTGTGGTTCAGAAGTCTCAGCTTCAACTCCCAACCAAAGCAGGGCAAAGAAGAGAGCGGAAACCGATTTTTTTTGGATGAGGTTTAGAAGTCTCAGCATTGCATTTTCCAGAATGTATTCAAGGACGACATTAGTGATACTGTATTATTCCATTATTCGTTTCAACTCCCAACTAATGCAGGGCAAAGAGAGCGAAAACCAAAGCACTTTCAGTGAGGTTTAGAAGTCTCAGMATTGCATTTTCCAGAATATATTCAAGGACGACATTAGTGAGACTGTTTCTSCATGACCAGATTTGCACTCTCAACTAAAGCACGGCAAGAATGGAATGGAACAGGAAGTACTTTGTCACCCTCTGGAGAGCCTGCTGGTGTTGCCGAAGTGCCATTCACTTCCAGAACGCTACGTTGAGATTCTTGAGGACCAGGGCGGACGGCTGGTCTACTGGATGGCCGGTTGTGGCTTACAGCGACGTCATTGTTTGTGTTTCTGGAAGCTGGTACAGCTGCCCGGCCTCGCCGTGGCTGAGTGGCACTCGCACCTGAGTTTGGCTTGAGCCGTGCCTTACGACCCTGTAATCAAACAGCCGATGATATTGTTAATGATACAAGCACTCCAGGGCCACGTTCAATAGAAAGGAAGATGCGCTACAGCATTGAAAATCCCATTGATAAACWCAAAAATGCCAAACACATTAAAATGTCAAACACTCTCATCTAGTCCGAATCCATAATATGTGTTTCAGATACACAAAATGCAGTCCAAATGCATACAACGCATTCGATTACGACTAATTATTATCCACGGTCATAGGTACCAATGTCTAGTTTTTCTTTAAACCGTGAACTTCTTGGCTCACATAGTCTTGCATCAGCACTACTCACATACTAGCATTCTTGAAATTCACTACACGTTATACACTAGGATGTTCACTATACATAAMGAATTTTCTTCTTGCAGTATTTACCCTGAAACCTCTTYATTATGACATTCTMTAAACTGGCATTCTAGAAAATCCTGCACAATTCTCACTCATAGACAATAGCACATTTCTCACATACTCAAACACTGTTATAGTATAAAAGGCGGGACCCCAAGCGGTAAGATTAAAGTGTAAACCCAGAGATAACTGTCATCGAAAAAGAAAAAGGAAAACATGCTCACCTTTCCCATGCATTTTTCCAGATGAGGAGCAAACCGCCCAGCGACGATAGGTCGCCCGCAATTCATACAGTCAAACATCTCCTGAGCAATGGAGGGATGMGTCTGTTCAAACACATCCACAGTGTACTTGCCCGTATTCTCTGAGRCCGCTGAGTCGACGTCGCCCAAAGTATTTCGTGCACTAGCGCAAGTGCGAGCTTCCTCTTCCTCCTCATTGCGCAACCGGTAGTCAAAACCTAGGCGAGCAGCTCGATGCGCTTCAGACGCCACGTCTAAGATGAGAGAGTCCAGCAAGTCCGCAAAAACATTCTGCAAGGCGAGCAGAAATTCCACAACGTTTCAACATTGCAATCAARGTATCACAAGCTCACATCAATGCTCACAAGAAAAAGGAAGTAAATAGTCTTGTGCGTTGTCTATGTACCAAACTCATGAGGCTCATGACTAACGGTCCAGACCTTGTGTATGATGAAAGATCAACGGASTTCCTCTACAGAATTCACCTGCCTGAATTGTAACCTTCGAGATCGCAGCAACCACCATGGTTGCCGTGCCGCGGCGGCAGCCTGGGCTCGCTCATCCACAGGTACAGTAGAACTCTCCAGTTTGTAGTTGAAAAAGGAATACCGACTACGCCCGTCCAACTTCACAAACCCTAGAACATCTTCAAATCCTCTCGGTAGTCGTCATTTGAGAAAACGCAGGAGTTCACAATCCCCAATAGCAGTAATGCATCAGAAAGGTTGACGGAGCTCAAATGCCATACCCCTGTCTCTGCTGTTCAAGGGGGTTTCTGTCAAGGTCGGTCCTCACCCAAACCCCAGTCTAGGATTGCAATTACAAAGACCTTAAATCCAAAGCTCGCTGGTGACAAATCGTGCATTCATATTTCGTCAATGGCTTCCCCAAACAATCTTCAGAAGCTACAGGAACGATCTTCAGAAGCTAAAGGGCWTGCTATTCTCGCTTTCAAGCTCACTGTTCATAAACGCCGCAAGATCGTGGAGAATCTAAAACCTCTTCCAGATTCAAAGTAACAATTCGCGCCAATGTCCGGATCGAGATACGAAATCCAATCAGCTCTCATGCAAACGGAAAACTATTAGGGCAAATTTCCACACACTCCATCAACGAGAAAGATKCACTTCGGGATCTGAAATAAATTAAGCSCCCTCYAAGAATAAAATTCACAACGAAACTAATAACGATTCAAGCCTCCCAGACTTAAAAAAATAGCGCAGACGCAGAATCTAGGGATGCGTCGCTAGTCGTTTAGCCTCCCAGATTTAAAAAAATCGGTAACCCCGAATCTGAAGAAAGACGAACAATGGAATATGAAAGTAAGAGGATAGCGATTCTGTTTCTAGGAAATACCACCGAAGTTCAGCATTGAATTCCCTCCGACATAATTCGCTGAACACAGACAATTGTCGGAAAACAGAGTAGAATTAGGGCACCGATTCTCCAATCCCGAAAACCTTCAATCTCACCAGACATTAGTCCACTACTCATCACGAATCATCGCATCCAATAACAGGACATGGATCTATGAACTTGATCAAAGCCGGTTCACATGATCTATTTCTTCAAGGTAGGTCTCGCACTACCAACATGGTATGATGTTGGACCATCCATGTAAAGAGCAAGATTATGGTCAAGGACCTCTTCACAACCTTCCCAAGCTTCATAGCTTTCATCATTTTGAAGGGCATGCACWAGTGAGAGAGGTATTTAATTTGCAGGATGCATGCCCAATGTTTCTCAAGTATAGAGTGTGATTTTAGATTCATTTGTGCATGGGCATGTTATATGGCTAAGTACATTTATAGTTGTTTCATGAAGTAGGTCGTCTACTAGTTGAAGTAGGCATCTTCGTACATTAAAAAAATGCATAGTGTTGGAAGTTTTTGCTATTCTTATTTTTTTATTTGTTGATTGATAACTAATGGTTAGTAATTGATGTTAGGGTCGAAGGAGGTTAGAATTAGGATTAGCTAGTAATAGCTAGCCTTCTTGGATTATGATTGGCTACTTAGAGGCAAGAGGTGATCGTCTTGGTTCTTAGTAGGGTGCATTTGAGTGATAAATAGGTTGTTGATGATTTAATATTGAAGGAAGCATTGATGTAAAAAAATTTGGATTCGCGTTTTGATAAAGTCTTGAATCGAGGGAGACTTTTGTATTGAAGTTTTGGGATGATTGATCTACCATGATTTCTATTTTGTGATCTAGATCTCTTACGAAGAAAGAGATGTGATTTCAAAGTAGAAGTGTTTGCAATATCTAAGGTAGCCAAAAAAAGGAGTGTTTGGGAGCTTCAATCATTTTGAATTTTTGTATTGTGAATATGAAATTTGGTATTTTTCTTTACATAACATGAGATTTGAGGGCACTAGAAGACCGTGAGTTATCTTGAGTTCATGAGTTGTTAGAAATCAACATCTAAAGTGGTTGAGAGATTGCTACGTCGAATGATATTAAATAACGTTTTTTTAAATATTTTTTGAAAAAAATATGTAAATGTATTTTTTAAATATTTTAGTACTTGTAAAAAAATTTGAATTTGAATTTTTCTAAATTCAAAATTTTTGGTAGCAAGGATTGGTATGGAGTTCTTGGATAGCAAGGTCAATAACCCTAAAACGGCCCTCCCTTGACCTCAAATTACGTGTAATGCTTGTCAAATATCTTGTATAAGAAACTTGGCTACAATGGATATGGAACCTACAAATTATGCATAGAATATACTTTTAGTGTAAAGGCTATGATTTGGCAAAAAATCAATAGAAGGGATCTATTCACCAAAGTTTAACAATATCTTAGATGGAATTGAAAATTGACATGTGAATATTTCACTAACTGATTTAAATTGTGGAAAAATTTCAAGAAATTTGGAGTGACTTTCCATCATTTATTCTAGGTCAAAGCAATTTCTACTTTCCTAGGTTATTTTGGGAAAGGTTAGAAAGTCAACAATGGAGAATTATCCACCAAATTTGGAGAATGTCTTAGATGTAGGTGAAATTAATTTTTAAGAACTTAAAAAATTGATCTATATTGTGGCAAAGTTTGAAGATGTTTGAAATCACTGTCTATTATTTATTCCAAATCAAAKCTAGATGCAATAGTTTTTAGGTTATTGTGCAAATTATAGGATAGGATTCAAGAAAAGAGAATTTTGGAATAGGTTTAGTATTATTTAGAGAGATTAAGGATATAAAAGGATTATATGCAAAACTTTGTGACATTGAGATGAGTCATGTTGTACAATTCACCTTTTATATTAATGATTCCTACTATGATAGAGATTGGCATGACATAGAGTAGTTTAGACGATGATTAGGATGATGAGCGGGTGGCTTTCTTGGTATAACTAAYAAACWTCKTAGAAAAAGCTTGGTAGAGTATSTAGRAGAAATGTGGYTGTTGGGATCATCTATACACRTAAGCATAGCTTTGCACCCAATATTTATTTTTTRTTTAATAAGAAAAAAACAATGCATAAGAAAAAAAYATTGAAGGATTGCAGTTTCTTTTTGTGGTATCTATAGACACACTTGTGACTTATATTGTAAAGGGAGTCAGTTTTTATTTTGAAGTTGAATTGCTCATGTTATGGATTGTAGTATTGGGCCTAGATATATCAATAAATATTAGTGTGCCACACCTCATTTGAGAACCGGAATGTAATTGTGGCAGCAAATTGAAAAAGCAAGTGTAATTTTCTTGGCATTCATACCTCACTATAACTTTTTAGCATGTATGCTGGCTCTTGTATTAATGTTTGAACAATGGTAGTCACACGCAAATGTGGGTGAGTCCTTGCTATCATACACCCATTGCTACTACTTCTTTAACAACCACAAGTTACATGATCAAAAGCAAAGCATGTTTTGTACTCCATGTAATATTGTAGAGACATTGGACCCACTCAAGCATCGTGTCACTTGRATACACTTTCTACAATCAATCCAAYTGTGAGATCCAAAGCTCAATGACATACAATTTGAAGTTGAAAAAATTCCTAAGCTCTTGCAATTACAAMAACAAGCAATCAATTGTTCCAATTGCGCCAAAACATCTAAGAAAAAATTTAGTTCATTGTATGCAAAAGCACAACATATGAACAATGTTGTTTCACAAATCAAAGTATGAAAACAAGATCTTCATTGCTCTAGGAAAAAAAAAGTTCTGTGCAACATGTGTGATGTACTAAGCTTCAATCAATTTGGTTTGATTATGTAATAGTATACAACCAAAACTCCCCAAATTTTGGTTGAACACTATACCCCTAGTGTATGATTCAACTTCTACATTCTTTTATGGTTGTTTAAGGATACTCCCCCTACCTTTTACCACCTTCACCTTCACCTTTCAAGGCTGAGGTGATTGTTCATGATACCATGTGTTCCTTCTTTTCTATGACTTTTGAGCAAATTATTGCTAAAATGAAATTCCTTGCTTGGGGGTTAAAACGGTTTAATCCATAAAAGATGCCAAAGACATTTATTGTTTGATGAATGACAAAGCATCTTTCTATTCAATAAAAAAGAAGGACAATCTTTCATCTTTGGAATTTGTGTGGAAAGGAGATGGTTCTCTACAAATCAATAGGTTGACTTCCAATGAGTGATTATAGTTCATCTTTTGCTCATGATGTACACGGTGACAAAATCTCTCATTTTGATAGAGGCCAACGTGTCCTTCAACCCTTTAGAGCTAAGCGTACCCATTATGGTCATTTTAATTCAACTTTTGGAAGTAATTCAAAGCCAGTGGTCCACCTCAACACAAGATTTGAATGAAATCGGAAGGCACAAAAATTGTGCATCAAATGAACTTATATACAATGATTTTGAATGAATATTGAATCCACAAGGAGGGAATCTAGTGAGCTAGGAGGAAATTTGAATCTGAAAAAAAATTCCATTTGTCCTTAGATTCACATGAAACAAAAGCAAGTGATCAACAAAATAAGTTTACATTCCTAWTGTGCTCCCAAATTAGGACAAAATTTAGTTTATTTGATTTTGTGCATTGTAGACCAACTGTAACTTGAGTGCAAATGAGTCCATAAAGGGCACCTTAGGTTCCAAAGTGTTAAGGGTTAAAATACACCCATCAATTGATGCCAAATGCAAATTTATGACATTGTATAACCAAAGAATGATCCTTCCCATGTTGGGAAGCTATTAGGCTTTGCTAGTGGCCTTGAAAGAATGATTAGAGAATTCAAAGATTGGGATTGGCTTAGGAGCCGTATAAGACAATTTTGATTGCTATAGAGATCATCTTTGTAGGAGTCATCTTTTCAAGGATGGGAACAKTGGCTGCCTCATTGGGTACCGGTAACCAATGTTACGTTCCCCACCCCAAATGATTATTCGGAGCCAATGTTTGAGTACTTGAATATTGTTGGAGAGCCCCTTGTGCGGGGAGGAGGACGACGACCCATCGCCAGTTCGCCACCCTCTCCCTCTCATCATACTCCCGTAGTCCCGTCCTGTCCCATTCGTACCCCCTCCCCGCAACGAAATCGATGTGTGAGTACACATTCCATTGTGTGTCCTTCGCCATCCACATTGCCAGGAGCCCAGTACCTTAACAAATTTCCTCTTTCTGTTCATTTCTGAACATTCTTGGAGTAATTCTTGAAGTCCTAGTCTTGMACAAGCTCTGCTTCTATTGCGTCTGCAACCACGAAGTCAGCTGCTGAGTGCGTCGTCTTCATGATGAAGGTCTGYCCAYCAGGTTGGTACTTCTTCGGTACTTRYTGCTTTGATCCCAAGTGGGAGAAGCAGCTTGCGTTCGTCCTTGGGAAGTTGGAATTGGGTTAGTTATAAGACACCCACCCCTACCCACTTCAGGCAGTTGCAGGGAGTCACAGCTTCCCTTGGGAAAGAGCCACTGGGGTTTTGGGTTTCTGTTTGTTGTAGAGTTTTCTTGCAGATAGAGTTCGAAGATGTGTTCAGCGCACGGAAATGAACGGTGGAGCGCGTCAAGGATTTGATTAATTKTGTGATTTGAGAGCAAGATTTTGGTAATTCCCGCATGTTCTCTTTCACCCTCTCTCTTTCTCGCTTTAATTCCTGGAATCTCTGCAATGCCAAACGATCATGGAGCTTCGAATTGAAGAATGTCAGTGGTGGTGGTTCCGCAAGTTCTCTTTCCCTTTCTCGCTTTTCTTGGAATCTCTGCAATGCTGCACGATTGTGGAGTCTCGAATGTGAAGAATGTCGTGGTGGTCGTTAGGAGGGATTATAGTGGGAAATTCATTTTTACTTGTGCAGTGGACAATTCGTTTTTCTTGTGGGGTGAGAAATTCTTGATTCTTGTGCAGTGGACAATTCTTGTTTCTTTTTCTCTGGGGAGTTTTCGTAGCGAATTCTTGGAGATTGGGGAGGATTAGTGATGGCGACTTCCACGCAGCAGCAACGAGTCCAACAAGAATCAAGAGCAGGCGGCGCAACCAAGTGGATCGTCTCACGAGCCAATGCGATCCCCCCTCCCCCCCCTCTTCCCAATGCCCAAATGACGACCTCTCTCAAAGAAGACCCGCGCGGCCTCTTCTCCCAAACGTACTGCGACGCCATTTACCGTCCCCCTCCAGTCGTGTCCTCCAACAAAGCTTCAGCTACTGAGCTTCGGCAACCCCCCAGCAAGCCTCCTGACCACGCCGTCCCTTCCAAGGGGGCCATCCACCTCGCCGTCGTGGGGAACGAGAAGCTGTACGAGGCGTACAACGAGCTGCACAGCCTAGCACAGGAGTTTCAGAAGCCCTTCGACGCCCCGGCGATTCTCGTGGTGGGGCACCAGACGGATGGCAAGAGCGCGCTGGTGGAGGCGTTGATGGGGTTTCAGTTCAACCATGTGGGCGGAGGGACCAAGACGCGAAGGCCGATCACTTTGCATATGAAGTATAATGCGGGGTGCACGCAGCCACGGTGCTTTTTGGTAGCGGAGGAGGAGCCGGATCGTGAGAGGGAACAGACTCTGGAAGAGATTCAGGTGCATTTTTCTGTACTCGTGCATTGTGACCCTGTGTCTTCATTATTTGCATTCTTTTGAAGACGTTTTGAAGGGGTGAGGGTACTGGAAACATTACTGGAAGCATTTCAACTATTATGATGGAGTGTGCTTCCATACTCTTGCTTTGCGACCCCATATCTTCATCATATGCATTCTTGAGGAGATTTTAGGGGTATGGATACTGTAATCATTGCTGTAAGCATTCACTGTTTTCTTATTGATGATGTTCCAATGGCCTGATTATGCAGGCAGTAGCTTCTAGAGAGGCACAAGATGTGGCATTATTGGAGGAGAAACTGACTCGGACGTTGTCCAGAGAGGAATGCTCTAGAATCGGGATCAGTCGTCTACGAGAGTTTTTGGAACAGCTGTTGCAGCGCCGGTACTTGTTATAGCTGTCAGAATTTCCCTACTGCATAATTTGGGTTAGAATTTCTTAATGTGATGACTGTTGAGGAGCGTCTTTGGACATCGTTTTGAGTAATACGGAGTACTACTTTGTGGATTGAAAAATGTTCTGCGGTTTAAGTACTAAGATGCTCCTATGGCTTGGAACTGATCTTCCAGATGGAAGTATAATTCTTTCTCTACCTACTGTAGTCCGTCAACGTTGTTTAATTACWTTTCCCTGTATTTTGCCTCTTTTGTAACCTTCATCTTTACTTGGACCTTTAAAGTTGCGTTGTCATTAACAGACATTGATGGTTCTTTCTGTGTAGGTATTTGGACAGCGTGCCAGATATTGTTCCAGTTCTGAACAAAGAATTGCGCACAATAACCATCAAGCTTCGTCAGACAATTCAGGACCTTGGGTAATTCATTCTGTTATATACCTCTGGTGAATACTTCTTTTTCAGTCCGTTAGAAAGTCTGCATGTTTGAAGGACTAATTCCTCCATTTTATTACAGTTTGTTGCAGTTTGCAGTTTACAGTTTGCATTTGTTGCTTCAACTAGGTTTGATTACAAAACAAACACCTTAGCCAGACTCTAGGCCTCACATTGATTTTGACATACACTCTGATGTTGTTCATATCAATATAAGGAGGCTCAGTAGTTTTATTTCGATTGGGAAATTTTTCAGAGAACTCGATGAAATGAGATTGAGAGAAAGGGGTCGGATCTTCAGAGACTCCTTTCTAKCTAAGGTTTGGTCTAAATTATATCCTTTCATGATCGTTCTAAGGTGTCTGAATATCCGGGTTGTGGTTCTTTTTTTTTTTGTGTTTTAATCAATCTGAATTGTCTTTGTCGGGGTCAATCTTATTTGGATTGTTATTTGGATCGTTGTTATCTTATTTGCATTGTTGTTCTCAGTATCGCAACTTTGTTTTCTCTTCATGTGAACTGACATTTCGTGGTTTGGTTATTTTTGAGCAGATGTCGCTCTTGTTGAGAGGTTCTGTTGTAGCCCCGTCTGAGAAATATGGTGGGTTCTAGTCTAGCCTTTTCTTATAAAATCTTTGATGTAAAACATGCGTGGTTGGGTTGAAGAGAATGAATAGTGTAGCTTCTGTGTCTTGTGGCAAATTCCGTTTTTTGTGCGTTGGCTCCGGGGGCTTAAAAAAGAGGTTTCTTTTGTTTTAAGTTGCTCAAAGTTCTTGCTGCGACTCAACTAGAATTTTCTCCTGTTTTCATTTTAATCTTTTGTAGGTATCTTAATTTTAAGTATTTGTATGTGTGCTCATTTGATCATTTGATCATTTGATTTATTGTGCAGGGGAGTCTCTGCAAGACGAGCGAGTTCAAGGGGGGGCATTTGTTAGTACTGACGGACTGCAAATGCCCTACAAACATGTACCAGTAAGTCATGACTTTGGAGTCGATGAATTTTTTATAGAAATTTGAAGTTCACTGGGTCAAAGACCAAAAAAAGACATTAAACTTTCCATTGAATCTATTGAATTTCAAGCCGTTCTTGTGCACGGAGAAGGCAAGCTAGTTGCATTTGGAGTCTTCCTTCTCTATAAAAAGTCTATCGTTATTCATGTGTGGGACTTTGTATCTATTGCAACCTCCTACTTTCTAATCTTTCCTTGATTGCCATTAGTAGCCACGTCAACTTGTTTTCCAATTGAGAGGACCCATTGCATTGACCCACTAAAAATCTTAGTTGCTCACCTTAAGGAACAGTGAAAAAGTAGAATAATAAAGGCCCTTCTTMCTATTGTTTCGTAATGTCACTTGAATAGCCATTAAGTTAATAGGGGATTTTTTGGGCAACAGAACGCAAGCATGCGCTTATACGGAGGTGCGCAGTATCACCGAGCTATGGCAGAGTTCCGACTTACCGTTGGTAAAACGAAGTGCCAGACTATCAGCCGTGAGGAGATCGTGAATGCATGTGGAGTAGAAGACATTCACGATGGAACTAACTATGTTAGGTACTCCTTTTCTTTCTGTCTTTTTTTTGTCTTTCTTATACCAATATGATCCTGAGTCGAGTAGCTTGAATAGCCCTCAGATTKCTGAATTCACTACTACAAAACCCACAGCCCGGAGGTATATATAAATCCTAGGTTTTATTACAATTGGCAGATTTTTGCTTTAGAAACTGCTACAAATGATGGCATTTTACAAGCGTCTAGGTTTTCTAATGGGGTTCTGCTAGTGATTTCTATTGTCTGGCCGAAATCTTGTACTACTCGTTACACAAATCTGAGGTTGAGTGGTTGAGTGCAGAGCGGCGTGTGTAATTGCAACTTCAAAGGCTAGAGACGTATTTGAGCCACTTCTGCATCAGGTACGTCCGAGTAATGTCTCTCAAAGAGAACCATCAGAAGCAATTCTATTGTGCCTTCAAGACATCACGACCCACTATTATTACCTTATAAATTTGGGGTACAACAACTTTCAACGTAGTTCAAATCATCTATCTTSAAATGCTGCAGGCTCTTAGTYAGTTTGAAGATCAACTAGGATATGCACCTCATCTCTTGAGCTTTAGCCCSTGGCAGATTTCTTCAGCATTGATCATGCAGGTCAACCAATGAAAAGGCGTTACCATTGATGACACTGCGTGCTTGTTTGATTCTGGGTTCCATGTGGTGGGCATGCAGTTAGGTTTTCGCCTTTCGCACATTTTGAGGAGATCCTTACCTATTGCGTTCTACCTGCTACAGGCAAGTGACTACCTGCTCTCACTAAGTGACATGTTTGATAACTGTAGTGACATGATGACTATCTCTCTTTGCTTGAATCTTGCATTCTAATGATACTTTCACTGGATCTGTTCAACTGTGAGTTTGAGAATTAAGCTGTGTCTAAGAAAGTTACTTGAAAGACCAATTGTAATATAAAGGACTAGTGTCGTGACTATTTTCCAGTATGTTGAGCATTCCGTATGTTTTTGCAATATAGGTTATTTTCAGCAATAAGTAGATTTTTTTTTTTAATTTCCATTTTGCAGAGKGATGGAGATTATTTAAGTAGCCATGCCTATTTTGTGAACCGCATTGCATCAGCATTCGARACATTTGTGGAGTCTACCGAACGTGATTGTCTTGGCAAGTACGTGACTTTCCTTGCTGCTTTTCAATATGAAATGATGGTTCCCAGGAATTCAACAGTGATCCGCAAAACGTACTGAAACATGAGATTGTTTATATTCTTATGCGAACCTGTTGGCTTTGTGTGCATGTTTCCAGATGTATGGAGGACCTGAGGAGCATGACAAGATATGTCACGTGGTCTCTACATAACAAGGTATTGTTGGACGGTGCCAATCAGAACAGGGTAACATATAATTGAATGACCACAGTACTGTTAACTCAGCAGCTCCGTGCCACATGCTCAACCAGAGACTAGTGAAGGATCGCATGTCTTATCCAGCTAAAAATCAACCGTCGCTGGAATTTTCCCCACTCTGGCGCTATAATTTCGGCTTGAAATGTTCGAGTAGTGGGACGCCTCAAGATACCATTCCATAAATTTTCAGATGTGGACTCGGTAGTTGTAGCCAGATCTCAGGAATTTCGCTGCTATGGCATTGTCAAATGCCGGAGTATCCCTTATTTGTTCATATCAGGGTGTTAGGGTCTTTGGGTTTAGGGTGTAGTATCCCTTATTTGTTCATATTAGGAAGAATGTAGGAAGAATGAACCTCACAGTGATCTAATTGCTCGGCAGAGGTCACCTAGAATATTCTGCCTGTAGCTTGAAGCAATCAAATATAATAGAAATCATACGTTGGTGCACTCGGAACGATACAATGGTATGAATGTATCCTTTTTCTTATTCTCATTCAGTCATCCAYTTTCACACTTTCGTCAAAATGCTGCCGACTGCTTAGCAGAGAGTTGAACTTCGAGCAGAAAAGTTTACAAAGCTAGCTAATAAAACCACTAAATGTGGTTTACCCTCAAGAACATCTGAACTTTTAACGATCCCTGTTTTCTGTATGTTTCAGGTGATCACCTCGGCTGGATGTCACAGAAACACCTACGAAGAGTAATTGTCGGTATTTCTTGAGGTATCACCTAATGTAAGGTCTCCATTTACTGTACAGTACAGTGAGAGAGAGAGAGAGGTTCCATTCACCATACAGGTGAACTTTGAACCTTTCCCTACAACAATCTCGGAACTTTGCACTAACTGAAATTTTGCGAAAAAAACAAACAAATGTCAATAGATCAAGTATTTTCACAATCAGCATAATTCAAAGCTCGCCTATATGGTCAAATGGAGCCTGTACCTTACTTGTCACATTCTTCCTAAGCACAGAACTGTTGTGGAAAACTCAGTATACACACAAGCTCGGGGAATCTACGAAACGCGGGAATGAGACAAAGGAGCGTCATTGAGTTTGGTGCTAGGGCCACGCTGCCTCCGGGATCCCCATCTCAAGCTGAGCTTTCTGGAGTACGGCATGGACGGCGTGACGAAGGAGCTCGTGAAGACGCCGGACACGTTGAGGTCGTTGAGTCCCAGGGACTTGGCGGCTTCCGGCTTGGCAGGGAGCTTGAATGACTCCTCGTCCTTGAGCATGGCCACCACGCGCGACATGGATGGGCGCGCTGCCACTGAGTCTTGCGTGCACAACAGGGCGATTCCTATCACTTTCTCCACTTGCTCGTCGATGCCGTAGTCCTGCAGGCTTCTGTCCATCATGGCCAGTGGCTGCCGCTTCTCTTGCAGGGACCAAGCCTGCAAATACAATCATAAACCCCCCAAGTCAGTACAAAATCTTCACATTTCTTCTTGGTAATAGGAACTGGATGCAATTCGTCCTTCTGCTGTCACAGAGATTCTAGTGTGTCACTCGCAAACCATTCTCGAGGAGCTGCTACTGTGACAACACCTTTGGAAAAGGAATCCTCACTTTTTTGTCCACAATCATGGACTATCTCAAGTGGGAGGTACGAAAGATAACCAAAATCAAGCTTTGCTCTGAGCTACATTGTTCATTGTACCAAACTCGTGTACGATTGAGTACATGATTTTTCAAGAGTGTGACTTGGACCACCATCAAGAGCCTCTTGAGAGAATAATAAATCAACAAGTGCCTAGTCCACACATGGCCAACGGGAGATCCAAAGCTCACCAAATGAGGTTCTAATCTTATCCATCAATAGATACACAAATACATGGTGTTTGAATTAGCATTAAAGCTTAAAAAAAGAGTGTATTCACGACGTAAATAGAATACACAAAGTAGTGGCATATGATAGAAAACGAAAATTGTTGTGAGAATTAGTGATAGTGGTTTTGTACAAATGAAGGTGAAGATGAAAAGCTTTGTTAGTGATGACACTAATCCCCTATATTCCCACGTGAGGGGAACTTTTTTTTTAACAGAACGGAAGGGGTGAGGTTTTGGATCGTACCCAGCTGAGAAGATTGACCATCTCGGTGCCGAGAAGATTGATATCAGTGTTGGAACGACCACTAACAACTTCTAAGCACAAAATGCCGAATGAAAACACGTCTGCTTTCGCTGACAAGTGTCCCTCCAGAGCCAACTCCGGTGACATGTAGCCTCTGTTTAATCAGAAGCATCATCCAGTTTAATTACAAGATCTYAGCACAGAATTCAAAGGTTAGCACAGAAATGGAGAGAGAGTCACACGGACATTTACGAATGGAAAAAGAAGATGTCTACATGTTCAATAAAGATTCGATTCCTCTCTAGAAGGTGAGTGTTCTTTTTCTTCAAAACTGTTATGGTGGCATCCCTCTTTGGGAGAATTAATGCTAACTAATGAAGACAAGGGCTCATTCATTCATTGGCTTGCAAATTAGCTCCACTATTGCCAACCCAAACAGTCAAGAATCCTCCCAACGAAATTATTCTTTTGTAGTCACTTACACAGACACCATGTTGCGAGGCTTGACTTCGCCTTGGTCGTTTCGAAACAGAGCAGCCAGTCCCCAGTCAGCAATTTTGGGCTTCATGATCTTGTCCAGCATAATGTTCACCGCTTTGATGTCGCCATGTRCAAAGATGGAATCACAGTCTTCGTGCAAATACGCAAGCCCATTCGCAGTCCCCAACAAGATGTCCACCCGGCTCCGCCAATTCAATTGGTGCTTCCGCTCTGACACAGATGAAAGCCACACGCTGACATTAAACGATTATGCTACAATGAATTCACCAAGAAACAACAAAACAACAAAACAAATGGAAGTAATATTATGCAACAATTCACCAAGAAACAACAAAACAAATGAAAGTAATATTATGCGACAATTCACCAAGAAACAACAAAACAAATGGAAGTAAGTAGGTTAACAAATGGAACCAATGAGTGTTCTTGGTTTTTTTTGAAGCAAATGATTCACAGTACCAAAAAAGGATGATTTCCATAGTGACCAACCTAGGATTCTAAGTTAACCTACTAGGGCAGGGCAAGGTAAGGCTAGCCAATGCTTTTGTTTTTTTTAAGCAAATCAATCACACAATACCAAAAAGGATGATTTTCATAGTGACAAACCCAACATTGTAGGGTTAAACTACTAGGCAGGGCAACGTAAGGCTAGCTTGGCATGACATTCTTGAATGGAAATTAAAGGAAGTTAAGTATTCTCGAAAATCAATACTAAAAATAAGTTCATCATCATCACGCACTACGTACATTACTGGCTCTCCGTCTTTTGATTATTAATCTCAAGTACGGGACAGAAACTTGTGTCAATGAGGTGCAGAAGTTCGTTCCCCTAATTCATATTGCAAGAGGACAAGTGCAAATATCATTACAGATTACACAATCAGTCGAAGTGTGAATGTAGCTTGATTGCCATCAAATCGCGTCGTGAAACGGACTGCCAAAGACTAAGCTCTACGAGTTTGCTCCAGCGCAAGAAAGAGGGTTTTCATCAGTTGAGACGATTCTTACAAAGAGGTGGTTCAGTTGTCAATCCAAAGCTTGATCGAGACTGAAGAATCAATCCCCACTAATTCCAACAATTAGCTCGATCGTGTGCTTCCCTTCAAATTCTATACAGTCACCTGCAGACATAGCCACCACAGTTACTTCAATTCCAAGAGAATCCTCAGTCGCAATGAACCTTTCAGGACAAAATCCAATCCGGGACACTCGTAACCCAAACTTCCACCAAACTGAGCAGTGTAACAACAGCTAATTAACTTTCCTCCATCCAGAAGCAGCCACCTCCCAACTCAAGAAAGAACTCGAGAAAAAAAGGGTTGCAACTCACCCTGACCTAAATAACAATCCAATGCAAAGCACGCGCAGTGACAAATTCAAAACACGAGGCCCTCCTGTGAACTAGCAAGTGCTCAGAGACAGAAGATGACAACTTATATCGCAATGTCCCTAAGCTTAGCTAAGATCGAAGAGCTGGAAAAATCTTTGAAGAGGGATGAGTCACGAGGTGCTAAGCTAGCTACAGGATGCTGCAGTAGCTGCAGTAAGCTCGATTAGAAGCAATGCTGCAGTAGCAGCAGAAGGAGCTTCCGAAAATCGTGAGACTAAGCTGAAGATTATGCAGACACATGTGAACTAAACAGGGAGAGTGAGTGGCGGAGGGAGGGTGTATCTTGACAAGCTTCGGCTTCTTCTAAGGTAAGAGAGAACACCGATTCCCCCAAAGTCCTACAACCTGCTCCAGGGGAACCCTGTCCGAATGCGACCTGTCGACGTGGTATAGAAGGGGATACAGAGGCGCTGAAGAAGGTACGTGGCTTGACGGCGGGAGCTTCACGAGTTAGGGCCTCCTGCCATGTGCATCGGTCCGGTGGAAAAAGCGCTAAATGACAAGAAGTGACCACCGATTCTCTTGCCGGCCTCGGTGAGCGGAGAAGTCAGGTTGCAAGCTTCACCTATATCGATGGACAAGCCCATTGGTGGAGAGTCGTGGAGATTGGTCAACTTGAAGGGAATCCACTACATGTTCCATTGTTAGTCGCTCTCTCCTCCACCCAACCGATCCACATAGCAGGACAATTCTGAAATTTGCACTGTAGCTCCCGGGAGAAGCTGCACCGGACCGATGTACATGGCAGGAGGCCCTTAATTTGCCACAGGGTTTGGGGAGAAATTTGAGCCCAACTCCAGCTAATGCAGGACGTTAAAATCCTCCATTCGAAGTGAGCCCAGCTGGCTGGAATTAAGTTACTCTAGGTGAAAACACTGGAATTTTTTATTTTTCACATGATTTTTTTTTTTTCAAATTCTGAATTCATATTTGCAATTAGATACTAAGGTCTACACCTTTGCCCTAGACATGGCTCAAAATAGGGGACTTTTTTTGACTTTTACCTCCGGTGAATTATTCTAGGCCCACTTCGAATGGAGGATTTAACGTCCAGACCAACTAACAAGGTAGGAGGCTCAAACTCCAACCAACCAGGTATTTTGAACAAAACATGACAGAGAGGTACATTTTGCTTTCTTCAATGTATCAAAATGTACAAACAATGCCTCATGATCAATAGCCAATGTCTACAGTCTTCCAATACAATTTTGATCATTCAAAAATTACTTTTCGCTCACTGCTTCATATTTTCTGCTGACTACTGTGGAACATGCGTCATAATTTTGTTAATCCCTATCTTAAAAAGGACAAAAAACATACATTCCAAGCTTCAGTTTAACCCTAAGATTGAAAATAGCACACCCTATAGGTTGGACATTGGGCATAGTTGACAATTGGTGACTCTCTACTCTAAATAGTGAAATAAGGTTGCGTTTACAATTAGATTGCCCGACTCCAAGAAAGTTACTCTACAAGCCATCAAAGTCAACAAATATTTCTACAAATATTTCTACAAACACTTTCATTTGCACACATGGAGGTTCCTAAATTCCAAGTACATTGGTAACTAATTCAAAAGTAGTGCACTCTTGTATAGTAACAATAAATATTTAAATAGTGTGGAATGTTGAGAAATTAGTGAGGGACAACTTAACCGTGGAGCGTCCTAATTCATCTCCAAAATTGACAATTTGAGAAAAATCATTATAAAGTGCTATTTGGAAGCATAATTTGGAATCGATATACAAATAAAAGTTGTGGACTAAGAGTTGTAGATTCTGTCTGTACAGTTAGATTCACCAATGCTATCACCAATATTTTTCTTATAAATTTTGAAAGGGAAATCTCAAAATTCCTTCAAAATTTGATTACAAGCAAACTATTATCATTTTGGAGAAAATTTTATTAGAATGGATTTGAGATGAGTTTTTTTTGACATGGTGATCTTTTGAAATTTTTTTGTTTTAAAAATCTATGACTTCATTTTGGCAAATCCAATTTTGAACTCAAGTCAATGCAATTTTGGCTTGGTCAACCACTTGACCTACTTGCACAATGGTAATTTTAGAAAAACATGTACTTTTATAACACCAAATCCAACTCTCATTCTAAATAGTGAAATTATGTTGCCTTTGCAATTAGGTTGCCTTACTCCAAGAAAGTTACTCTACAAACTATTAAAGTCAATAAATGTTTCTACAAATACTTCCATTTGTACACATGGAGGTTCATGAGTTCCAACTACACCAATAACTAATTCAGAAGTAGTACAATCTTGTATAGTAACAATAAATATTTATATAGTGTGGAATGTCAAGAAATGAGTGAAGGCAACCTAATTTCTTTTTAGTATAGATAGAACAACAACTTGATATAGTCTCTCTACATGTTAGAAGAACTTTCATCCAAGCAATTAGGAGGTTGAAACTTCAGTTCAAATCTATTCTTGGTCCAAAAAATGGACATAGGAGCGCTCCAAGGCAGTGTTTTTCTTTTGCACTGTAGCAGTACACCATGTAGTGTATGGAGTATGGTCCCTCCAAATTTAAACCATTGTGACTGTGCCATGACACTGGATTGTGGCTCCATGGTGCCAGGAAAAAAAATTTGCTCCAGAGTTAATTTCACTATTTAATTTCACTATGTAGTAAGAGTACCATAAGGTAGGAGGTCCATAAAGTGATCATCTAAGTGCTGAAACTCAATTTTGGGGAGGTAAAACATCTTGAAATATTTTTTGTTTAAATTTCTTTAAAAGACAAAAGGAATGGCATCTAACCCAAGTTGTTTCATATTTTTTGGAGCTCTGTGGAAATAGTTATGAAATTTTGAAGTGGAAATTCCATAACACTCTAAAAATGACCACGTCCTAGAATATACGGCGGTGCTTTCTGGCTCCCAAAATTCATAGTAATTTTAATTTTGAAAATAAATTATGAAAAATTTGCAAATATTCAGTTGTATTTCCTATCTTCCTATATGGAAAAAATTTCCAGCACCTCATACTAATCACAATCTGCTCCAAAAGTGCTTAAATAAGAGTGACTTCCAATGCCTCCATCTTAGTATCTGTAGTTTTCTATTGGGAAACGCTTTTTTATTGATAATTTCTGGCTATTCCTTGTAGTTTTGCTAAAAAAATAATTTTTTTATGAAATACTGATCAATAAGTTTTGGTCTACAATTGGCAATTTGAAAAAATGAATTGACTTATAATACACAAAGGTAGGAGGTTCATAAAGCGCCCCTCTAAAAGCTGAAGCTGAATTTTGGCAAGGTAAAACTGCTTGAAATAATTTTCAATAAATTTTCCTTGAAAGACAAGTGGAATTGGCATCTAACCCAAGCGTTTCAAATTTTGGGAGCTTTGTGGAATTAGTTATGACATTTTAAAGTTGTAGAAAAGTGCATTTTGATGGGCTCTAGAACCGACCACCTTCTCAAATGTAGACTGCTTGTACATTGGAGAGTGCAAAATTTACCTCTAGAGCCTGATTGGTCCTAGAACGTGCTCCATTTTAGGACCTCCTACCTTAACTGCCGGTTCTTCCTATTCACTTGTTCACTAAAGTAACTATGCACTAAAAAGATGGCTCCCCATCTTGCATACCTTGCACATTTGTAGTTTTTGCTCAGCCCTGTTTTTTTTGTTGAAGCGAATAGTAATTTCTGTTGTTTCCCCCCTCCAAATCCCCCCTTGAATACATACAAAATACGTGTATAAATACATATTACGTATAAAATACATGCACAAAATACGGATAAAATCCCATATTGATTGTCCATCCCTAAACCTTTTGAAGATTATAAGAGGTGGAAGGGGAGGACGCAAATTTTTAAAAAATAATTGTTTATTTTAAAAATTTAAAAATTTAAAAAATTTGTTGAGGGGTTGAAGTTAATAATTAAAAAAATGTTGTCTTTTGGGTACATGCCTCACCATACAACCTTAAATTGCACAATTAAGCAATTCAACATGATTCCCCTTGTTATGTTGAAAAACTTCTTGTGGATCTTGTTGGTAGTCAAAAGGTTTGGGATTCTAGATTCTCTTAAAATGCATTTTGTGAACACCATATGAGTAAACTACACATTTTAAAGTGTTGAAAAATAGGTGATTCTAAAACTGATAAGAGACTCTAACTCATGAATAATGGAAGTACATTTTAGGCAAGACTCTAGAGTGATCAATTTTAGAAAGCGATTGAAATTAAGTATAGTTACCTTAGTGTGATGAAAAACTTATTAGTCTTCATTGATTTTCTAATACTCTTAATTCCCTAATGGTCAATATCATTAATTCCTCGTTTAATTTGGCCTATTCAAGCAGGTCTCCAGAGTTCAAATCTGCTCACTTGCACAACCTAGCTGAAACCAGCTATTAATGCCATCTAGAATGCTAAAGTATGTACATGTACCTGCAATCAACCCTATTTATAACCAAGCAAAGTTACTAATTATTAGACATGAATGATTTTTATTAGGTCTTATTGGAACATTGTAAAGAAGCATAAGTTATGAATTTGCAAAGTATTGTCTCCAAATCTTTGAAAAACAACACTAGGCTGTTATAAACTTCATTTGAAAATTGTGTACATATTTTGGTGTATGATGTTTCCCTTCCATGGCATGACYTATAATTTGATTATGATTCCAATAGTATAGAATTTTGAAAAATATGATGTGCGTAATTTCAGCTCTAGAAATTAAGAGCAACCCCACAACAACACAACGCAATACAAAAAACACCCCTTGAAATGTTTTGTACCATTGATCTTCCTCTGTTCGAGAAGATCAATGGTACAAAAACATTTAGAAGGTTGCTTCACCTGATTGTTGTGGGGCAACTCTAAAGAGTTTCAACTTTCAAAAAAGTTGTGAATATGACCCACTAACAGTATTACTTTTTAAAACTCCAATTCATCCAAGGTCCTAAATGGAGGGCCAACATAGTTATTGAAGGTTTCCTATAATTTATTAGCATAAAGTATGAATACCATAAATGATTTATGGGTCTTTAATGGTTAGAATGTACATACTCTCATCAGTTCAAGGTATAAATGTAGCTCTAAAGTATATGTATTATTTCTCAAAATTCAAAAGTAAGGCATGTAGGATATGTTTGCATTCATTCATTGTTCAAAATTTGAACCGGTGGTCCTCCAAAGTCTTTAACATGTCAATAGGAAGTTCAAGATTGGTTGTGGGAATTGAATGACCTTGTTTTTGCCAAAATGCAAGAAGAGGCCTCACATGTGGATGAACATAGTCAAAATTTCCGCAAATAAAAGGAGCAAAGAAGGAGATTACCAATAGTTAGATGTAATCACATACTTCCATCGGTATTGGCCAAGTTTGCCACACAAGCTAGAAAACAAAACATTTATTAACATACAATAGAAGGTCACCATTATTATTTTTGCAATGTATTAGTTTTGATACTCATAATTGCATTTGAACTCCAAATTAGGCTCATAACAAACCATCATAAAGCTGTTATTTATAACTTTCTAGTGTATATCATAATCCCAGTTTGGATTTAAAATTTTTGCTTGTGGTACTCTAATTATCCTTAAAGTTCCTTGACTGTATTTAACCCAAAATGCTTCAAAATTGCCATTTCTAGTACAAGTTCCAAATTTTAGAAAAAGACATTTTTAGACACATGTAACTGTAGGATCTTGTAATACACTAGACGGTTTGAAAAGATGAAGAAATAATTTCAAAAATTTCCACCGTGTGGGTTACAAAATATTAGCATTTGAAATGAAAAAAATGTGTTTTTGACCCTATGAAAAATAAGGCAGGTGAACTTCACAAGGTCACATTTGTACAAAAATATGCTCCAAATGGTGGTGCTTATGAGAATTTGTTCTTCAAGGCGAGTTGCTACACACTTGAAAATTTTCAAATCATTTGGAATTGTACTGTAGGGTACCAATCAAAATGGCATTTTTTGCATTTGCACTGAAAGAAATCTCATTGTTGCCAACTTTGACACCCTCCCGAGGGCTAAATAATTGGGTTTTTTCAGTGAAATGTTTTTACAAGCGCATCTCTATGATAAAAACATGTATGACAAATTTGAAGGCCAAAAGATTTACACAAAAAAAGATATTTGAAATCTACCAACATGTGCAGCTCTGAGAAGAATTTCACTGTTGCTGACTTTAACACCCTCCCAAGGGCTGAAATGTTTTTCTTTTGCCATAAATTTTTTGTCATGAAATCAATTCTATGTTGATAATATGTGTGACAAATTTTAAGGTCAAAAGATTTTTGCACAAAAAGATATTTGAAATTTATCAACAGGTGTCATTGTAAGACACAATTTCACTACTGCCAAGTGCCAACTTTGACACCCTCCCAAGGGTAGCATAATTGATTTTTTACCATGAAATTTTATTTACAAGATCACCTCTATATTGACAACATATGTGCCAAATTCCAAGTGCAAAATATTTGGCCAACCAAAGATATTGGAAATCTACCAACATGTAAAGTTTTAAGAATGATATTTTTAGCCATTGGTATAGTGTCATTTTGTAGGTCAAAATTTGACACGGATGTTAAAAATCATTCTCACAACTACATGTTAGTAGATGGCATCGGCAATGCTTTTAGACACAAGTTACATCAATGTGTGCACCCTACAAGAAGAAATCTACTAACGCAAACTTGAAAATTACAAAATTTGCAATTCTGAACAACACAAAAGTTTACAATATTTTAGATACAACTAATTTTAGTGGTCCACGCTATTTTCAAAGCATATCAAATAGTGTGTCAATTTTCATTCAAATGTTCACTCTAATTAGACCACATTCATGTAACATTCAGCGGAACTAATGTGCACATAGGGCCTTGCACTAATCAAATTAATTTTGTGTAGTAGAAAGGAAATCTTGGAGCAATAAGCTCAAGTATTACAATTTGTTGTGAAAAATCATTATGAACACATTTATTATCCTCAAGGGCATGGAAGTTCATGTGGTCATATGACTTCACCTAATTGTGACTTGTATACAAAATCTTCCCAAGTCTTCTAAAGTTGAGAGTTACATTGGATACACCCATTCTCAATTCTTTGAGAATTTGTAGCCTATACATAACATATCCTCCAAACGCATGCATACAAATCTAAGAATCCCCCTTTGACTCCCAATAAGATCCAAGAAAAACTTAGACAATTCAATAATAAAAACCAAGCTCAAATGTTTATTAGAATGATTTTAGGTGTAGTCCCCCTCTTGGTAAAGAGTGTTATAAGTAGAAGTTTGGAAGATGTTTCAAACAATGGTACTCTCTCCAACTCAAAATGATCTTCTAGTTCCCCTCGAGTTCTTTGTCCCCAAATGATCTTCTTGGTTGCTAAAAAATGATCAATTCTGTTTTTTAAGATTAAACGAATGGAAAACAACTTCCTTGATATACTCAGAAACATGTTGAAATATCACACTTTTCCACCTTAATCCCAAACATTTTTTGTCCAACCAAATGATCACCTTCCTAAAAGTAACTTACATACTACAACCAAAAGGGAGTGCACATGCTCTTAGATTATAGAGTTAATCGTTAAGTGTGTGCAATGTGAAACCATGAGCCCAAACTTGGAAGAAATACATGACGAAACTCCTTGGAGCACTAAAATTATGGTTAACCCTTGAACGTCACAGCCAAACAATGGAATTGAGGAACTTCCTGCGCTTGATAGAATAATTTGAACATGCATGGCTTAACCCCTAAAGGACTGTTGTCCCCTCGGGGGACAAATGAGATTTCGGGTAGGTACCTACGGGCTGAATTTTTTATGTAATTTTTTGAAACTTTTTTTGGAGATAGAAAAACTGATGAGCTCGGGCACCAATTGAAAAAAAAATTATATTCCCACGAAGCTCATCAGTTTTTCTATCTCCAAAAAAAAGTTTCAAAAAATTACATAAAAAATTCAGCCCGTAGGTATCTGCCCAAAATCTCATTTGTCCCCCGAGGGGACAACGGTCCTTTAGGGGTTAATTACTGAGGACTTCACCATTGAATTTTGAAGCCAACTACTTGCAGAATGTGAACGTGCAAATTCTAAGAGAATCAAACTTCCAGATTTTCAAATTATAATATTTGAGGAACAACTTCTTCTGAGTCTGAACGTCCAAAAAACATCCCATGTGACGTTCAGGGGTTAATGAAGTTTGGTGCCGTGTTTTCTTTTCTATGGACTATATTTTTAGTTAAACCTTTCTCCGACACCCATTTAGAAACACAAGACAAAATTTACTATTAATAGAGTGCTCATACTGTTACGGTAGTGATTCCATTGAATTCCAGGCCCTGATCTGAAGTGGAGGCTCTAATTAGCCAGGCTCTATCTGAACTGCGTTCCGTGTTCTGGAATGACTTCAGGGGCAGTTCAACCCTCGGTCGTTACGGCCTCCTTATTTGGCGGTGTGAGGGTGTACTACTGTGCCCTGTGCCGTTGCCACAGGTGAAATCAAAGTAGAAGTAATTTTTTAATTTTTGGATGCATAAAAACTTTGAAATTCAATAACTCTCACCTTGTAGGTCGGAACGTCACGAAACCAAGCCCATGCATCACTCCTTGCCAAGAGCTTTCCACAGGACTCACGGTCTGGGAGATCTCAATGTAGCAAAAAAAACAAAAAAATAATAAATAATAAATAAATAAATAAAAAACAAATAAATAGCCTAACTTAAAGGACGGATAGATAGGCTACTGTGCCCTATGCCATTGCCACAACCAAAATAAATTCCATAGCCAATAGTAAATTAAAAAACCCCAAAAAACTCAAAACTCAATAATTTTCTCATCAAGTGTCAGAACACCACGAAACCAAACTTGTGCACCCCTCCTTGGCAAGGGCTTTCCAACGATATCAAGCACGCGATTGGGGGACACACGGTCTATTTTTAAAATTTTTGGACCCAAAAATAACTCAAAAATCAATAACTTTCATGTCATGTAGGTCAATACTCTACAAAACCAAGCTCGTGCACCCCTCTTTGTTGAGGGATTTCTAATGTTACCAAGCACGCAACCGGGGGATGGACGGTCCGGGAGATCTGAATGTAACAAACAAATTAACAAAGAATGTTCCACGCTAATTTAATGGATGGAATGGATAGATTGAAACATAACACTTTTATGTTCCTTCTACAATGTGGAATGCACAGATACTGGTATACCCTATACTGTTGCCACAGCCAGAACAATAATAAAAGTAATTTTCTATTTTTTAAATTTATAACTACTTCAAAATTCAATAACTTTCATCTCGTTGGTCCAAATGCCATGAAACGAAGCCCGTGCACCTCTCCTTGCCGTGGACTTTTTGACGATATCAAGTGTGCGATCATGGAGGAACGCACGGTTTGGGAGATCTCAACATAACAAACAAAACAAAACAAACATTCTAACTAACAAACAAACAACCCAATTTAAAGGATAGATCAGTGGAACACTTTCTYCTATTTCCACGCTCATTGATGATTGGTGAAACTCTATTTGTCTTTGAGTACATTTTTGGCCTATTGGATTTTACATGTAAGTCCACTCTCTTAGTACGGTAGTTGCCCATTGGAATGGAGTAGCCAAAGTCAATCCTGTCTTTATGGGTACTAGTGTGCCATGTGCCATTGCCACATGTAAAATCAAAGTAAAAGTAATTTTCTAATTTTTGGACGCATTAAAAACTTTGAAATTCAATAACTTTCATCTTGTAGGTTGGAACGCCACAAAACCATGACTTTGCACCCCTGCTTGCCGAGGGCTTTCCGATGGTACCAAGTATGCCATCGAAGAACGCACGGTCCGGGAGATCTCAACGTAACAAACAAAACAAAACAAAACAAAACAAAACAAACAAACAAACAAACAAACAAACAATCTTAAAGGATGGATGTGTGCCTCCAAAATCATTGGTGTCCAAATGTGATACCAACATTTGATTCTCCAAAACAACCTAGGAGTCTTATTTATTAATGATACAAGATGTACACTATTGGAACACAAGAACCTAGGAGGCTCTAGTGCAATCAATTTTTGATGCATCTGCAAACAAATGTTTGAAATTTTATATCTTATTCTAATGGTGTCCATTTAATGCACGTTGGAACCTTGGAATCCTCTATCTCTTGTCAATAAAATCCAATAAACAAACTTGATGTTTAATAGTAGTAAGTAGGGAAGCATCAACCCTCTACAATTAGTGCCCACTTTTTTTTTTTTTTATCAATCTACCATGGATTGCTTTATTCCTCAAAGGGCGAGCTCCTATCATCAAGGTAGTTAGCCCAAAATTATCTATCCAAAATAATGAGATTCTTAGTGAATAGGTACATCTACAATTCAAAGTCATTCATCAGACTMTTTTAGTGAGAGCCATGAGGCTTGTCATTTTCAAACTTCACTTCTAATTTTTGAATGACTCAATCAATTTCTAATTTTCATTTTTTATGAAGTGCAAGAGTGGCAATATTAAGTGTCATAGTGGTGCTCTAAGTTTCAACATTCATCCACTTATTGGATACAAAATATCACATTAGCACATATCACATATCCATAATTTAGTTTTCATCCACAATTTGGTGATTTTATCCAATATTTCTTATAATTTGAAATTATTCGACGATTTCATCCAAGATTATACATGTATTTTCTAAGGGGCCGGTGCAGGGGCTGTTACTTTGGTACAAGAAGACAAATTGCCAAAAAAACAAACATTGCTCAATGCTCGAATTGGTACAAACTTTGTTGCATTAACCCATTAAGGACTGGTAAACCACATTTTGGTTGAAATTGACACTTTTTCGTTGGTAGCCAAAGTTTTAGAATGAATTTGGATACAAACAAAAAGGGACGACTATAGGGAATAGTAAACCGCATGCATTGGGAACAAGAATCAAGACTATTGGTGCTAGCATGTGGATTAGGGGTTGGAAAAATAATGAAATATGGGCTAAAAATACAAAAATCTTCCAATAAGGGAACCTTGAATTGCCACAAAATTTATTGCGGAGGCCCAATCATTCATGCCTCTTGAAATCTCTGGAAAGCATCATGATTTGATATTCTTTTCCATGCTTAGCTGGAGACCAAAGAATGTTTTGCCTGCCCCCCAAATCAACCACAATCCTTAATGGGTTAAAGTATAAAAGAAATTTAAAATCACTCGGACAAAGTTGAAAATATGTTGCAACCACTTTTTGACTAAGACTATCCATTAGGGGTTAAAAGACGTCTGTCACTTGTCGAGATTGAAAAGGAGTCCACTTAGGGCTTCCTTACATGTGGAGTCGGGCCGGTGGACTCCCACCGATTCATCGGTAAGATCGGTACTCCAGATTAGCCGGACTCCCATCTCACCCATGAATCGGTGGGAGTCCACCGGCCCGACTCCTCATGTAAGGAGGCCCTTAGCTCAATGGGTGTCAATACTTCAGTAACGTGAAACATTTATTGATTTTGAAACGGAAGAATAAAAAATTAGTAATACATCCCTGTTTGACTGCTCAAGAGAATGTATTAAAACTTGATCTTTGGATGTAATTTCAATGTTCATTTTATTCTAATTATAGAATGACATGGAAATTGAGTTTACACCATGATGTTTTTCACTATAATGTACACACATGGTGAAATTTTCAGATTTTTTGAAATWATTTTCTATTTAATGTGATTTTTTCTTCACTTTTTTTCAAAAATTCTCATAAAAATCAATTTTCCTCAAAAAAATCAAGACATGTAATATCATGTGAAGTAGAGAAGACATGTAATATCATCTCTGAAAAATAAACATAAAATTTTCACACATATCTATTTCCAAAATGGTAACAAATTGAGCGATGAGCACCAAGGCTCTGAATCAGTGGTTATAGGTCCGTCCTTTAGGGGTTAAACAACAATCTTTTAGTACATTCAGTGCCATGACGACTAAGAACGGAAAAATGTAAACTACTCTATTTGTGTCAACAAGAAACTTGATTGGACTCAACATTCAAGATATTTTGCAACCAATGTCACTTACAGGCACTTGCAGAGAGATGTACGCATGACACTAAATGTAATAAACATTGTGGGCATCATTCCTGTTTGGGCCATGTMATTGCAAATCTCCGCTGTCCATAATCAAACACAACTCGACACTTGCTAAGTAGATCTCCACACAGAAGACCAGCCACATATTCGGAGGTGTCCAAGTTTCCTGCATTCTCCCTGGCAAGCATTGCCTTCACCTGGAGAATCAAACCAGTGCACTAATTTATACAAACCACCCATCCAAGTCGAAAATTCTGAGTCTTTTCAAACAGTAGCAACAACTTGTCACCCAAATCTATACGACCTGTAAAACTAATCTACTTGCAGAAACCATACAAGGATATATAAATCAAAAAGAATGTTTCACTTCGACAAACAAAACAATACCTGCTTAAATGTTCGTCCTCCAACTGTTAGTTCGTCCAGTACGCCCAATGTTACCTGTTTTGATCACAGGGCAGGTGTAAATCGCAGTTCATGTAATGGTCAAGCTATCTACCAATGAAGTGCTAAACTAACAAATATCCGTATGATACTCAATTGATTATGTAAGCTTTAAGTAGCTAAATTGTTATTAGCAACTCATGAGCTCCCGAGCTAGAATACCTCGAGGCTTTTGCCCGACGCATTAATACCCATGAGTTGAGCATAAGTTTCTGTCTGTACACAGTTCAACATATCGAATTTTTTCACAGCTCGCCCATGAAAGATGACGTCTACACCCCCGGCTCCAGTGTCAAGCATGAATAGCGCAGTGCGGCTGTTGAAAGTTGCTAAGACATGGGGCACGCTTTCCAACAATCGCAGCGTCTGGAAAATCAAAWGGTTGGAACAGTGACTAAGCATCGTCAAGAGATAAATTGTCCACCAAAGTACAGAATTCTCGAAACATTGAGATGCGGCGTATCTAATCAAGTGCCAAGTGTACTCACATGCCACTCTAGCGATTCRGAGTGCAATAGCCTGTATATTGCTGGATCAAACAATGACAACCTGCCCTCGTCGTAAGCCATCTGAACACAAAACAACAGCAAACAACTCTCCGATTAGAACTGATGATGAATCACCCGACGAACATATCTTAAAGCAAGTGTAAACAGCGAATACCTCGACAATGCAGTGTGCAAATATATCAAACCCACACATGCCAATCACGAATGGATCTCCTCCCACAAGCTCCGAAACAGGTATCTGCATTGTTAGTACCAAGTCACAAGCATTAGAACTCATATCCACTTCGAATTTCAAATCTGGTGTACCTGCACCGCAGCCCAGTTTTTTTTTCTGAATCTCCGAAAGGGAGATGCAATGGAGACATTGAGTACAGTGCCGGCTAAGAAACTAGCATTGAGTTTAATGAGCAAGCAGAAACCCAGCGAGAACTTTTAGTATCTCAGGTTAAGGAAACCTCATAAATCTATTAGAAGTTCATCCCACTATTACCCAGCACTAGCAGGGTCCTTTTGCCTCCCACAACAATAGGGAACCCATTAGTGAGATTTCAATGGCCACTCAAATTGATAACCCTCTTCAAGARTCCCGAGGAGGAATATTCCATCCTCTGGTGAGGTGTCAACTAAGAGAGGACATCTCTGGGTTACAAAACGTTCTGTTACAAGATGTAGAAAAAGAGGTTACCTCCATGAACACTGGATTTGAAATTCGAAGTTGACCCAGCTGAAAGGTGTTCGCTCGGCAATATTGACTTTTGATCTGAACATCAGAATGTTATGCTATATAACTATCCAGGTACAATTCAATGAAAAACAAGGATGGGTAAAATGAAAGGATCCCGACCGCATCATTTTAGAAAGAATTCGCTCCAAATGTCGCTGCAAGATACAAATCAATGTGGGTGAGAAAGAGGAGCATTGTGCCACCATACCAAGCCATTTACACCTGCRATGTGAACCTCCCCAAACGTCGATAGACCGAGCTCCCTTGCCTGCAAAGACCGAGCAGGCTGATTAAACCATTATAGACGCTACAATTAAGCAGCCTGCGTTAAAGCAAAAAGATAATTCACCAAGAAGAGTCTGAAGTCACATGAGTACAGTACCTCGGCAGTTTCTCTGGTGGTTCCTACTATCCAAAATTAAATAACAAAGTAAACAAAGTATACATGGCCTTGTATGAGCCCTAGGCTTTGAGAGGTTYCACCAATCCTGCTTGGTCACAAGTGCTACCAGCATATCCCACCAAAATGCAAACGAAGATGTAACTTAGAGAAACTACCTTCTGTGGCGCGATGATGAGCGTGCTAGCACCTGTATCCACGATGAAGTACCTGAATCACAACACCGGTACAGTTGAATCCCATCAAGGATCAAGAAACTCAAACTCGGCCTTGTTTTTTCAAGCAGTTTTGAGCAGGTCACAGGAGGACTATCTTTTCTCCGAATTCAATTATTTATTGACAACCACATGTGATGGTCTTCACTGATTCTGTTGATACATAATTTGGTCGCATCTGAATTATATTTTCCACAATATGGCCAATCAAATTGGCCATTACTGACCCATAAAAAACATGAATCCTATGTGCTAACCACATGATCAAAGGTCAATACTATCAGAAAGACGGTCAACCATGAGAATGGCCTAAGGAAACGAAGGACCAAGAAGAGGAAATGGCGTACCCTATGGTTTTGCCATTCACGAGGGGTTGCACAAGGTAATGGCCACTAGCTGCCCTTAACATCTGCACATTTCATCGAAAATAAAAGGTCTGAACAGGTGAAATCTGTGCACTATGCACCAGTGCCAACGCAAACAATTACAGATAATAAAAGCATGCTCGGAAAATTCAGGACTTGACAGTAATCATAAAGAACGAACTTACTTGAACACCAGGTAAGGAAGTGGAATCAATGACCGCGCGAGGATGGTTCTTTTGAGGCCTGGAGACGATTGGAAGGATTGGCGAAGAATATGAGAAAGGCAGAAAATCTCTACTCTCCACTGCATCGTTACTCTCTACCAAACATTCTCGCACCAAATAGACCTCCATGTTTCCAGAGCCTTGAGTATGAATGCTTGAGAATGGAAAGAGACGTCGCTGCCCTGCCTGTATGGATCCAACTCTAAGAGCACGGAGATGCGGGCTCAAAATCCCTCATTAGGCCAATCTAATAAACAGAAGCAAATCTTTCAGCAAGATCTTTCAATTACAGTGAACTATAAAATCTCTAGAAATTTTTACTTAGAAATCTATCAAAGAGCTTATTTAGGAAAAGCTTGTACACAAATTCTCACCACGAGTTGGATCCAATCAGAGAATTGCCACTTGTTCCACCCTCCGAATGCTTTGATGTCTGCTCGCAAGGGGTACATTGTCTTGACATCAACAACGACGTATGCCACCACCTACAACATTTCCATGGAAAAAACAAAAGTCCAACGATTGGGAGGAAACACGCTTCAGTATCTTGAATTCAGGGTTTAGGGTTTAGCGTTTGTCAGACAAGACAGCAACTGCGCACCTTATCCTCACATCGGTCTTGACATCACTTTAAGCGTTTTAAYATATGYAGGAGGCAGAAGTTTYGGAGATSTATAGAGCTGTAAAGAGATCACAYTGGGTACRAGAGCCAAATYAGTTGAAATCAAATTTTTATCAYTRT
Organism: Pleurozium schreberi; assembly: GCA_006891605.1. Taxonomy (NCBI): domain Eukaryota; kingdom Viridiplantae; phylum Streptophyta; class Bryopsida; order Hypnales; family Hylocomiaceae; genus Pleurozium; species Pleurozium schreberi. The sequence continues at coordinate 20,269 of VACF01000323.1, read as the reverse complement.
GYATAAATTCCWMATGCAATTTTCAAGAGGAAGGKTGCKGACCTCAATAAGTACCAGTASACAACCCCAATTCCATTGAAGATGATTGGACATAGACATTTAGCCAAGTCAAGCTYACATCGCTTTYTAATTAGTCCAACGAAGWATATGAATRGATGAGTTRMTGTTGGTAGAAGRGRTCAGTATAAAAGACGGGAACAGRTCCCTAATGTTATAGCATCCTCAWGCTYACAAGCTAAATAGACTGTTTTTATTAGATGATTAARWATGCAAATCGTACCTTCCCATCSTTTAATTGAACMGATAACGTGAAYTCATCAGAAGATGCCCTRTCCACACCTGCAACGCCTTCTCGAACCAGGGAAAGCTGAAGCCGCTTCCGACCTTCTGTCGTCAGCCAGAAACCCGTGCGAATCCACGAGGCCAGAAGACAGACCTGCATCAACAAAACCATCCATTGACGCTCTTCAATAATCATTCATTCATTAGGATTGCATCCTAAACCCCAACAACTTAAACCATAAACTCTGAACCCTGGCCTGCAGCTGAAGGGCCATTTACCCTCACTCGATGAGCGAGTGAATTCGGCAATGAAACAAGCCTTGGAGTTCTTTGCAAGTCACACAAGTGGACCTACGRAATTCACTTTCCATCATAGCAGGGTCTGCAGATTTGTGAGTTGGCTATTATCCAGGTTTCCAAGAAGTAAATTCACAGAGTAAGAGAGAGTGAAAACCCTAAACCCATTTGGCTAAACCCTAAACGTAGACAGGAAGCGAGTGCAAATGAACCTTGAGATTGCGTGACAAAAAGAACGTGGGACTCTCTTTTTCTCACCTCGCGGTCATCAAGCTCCAAAACGGAACACCGTCCGGCAGCATCAACAGCCCAGGGCTCGCTCTCCCYATCGCATCCCCACTCTAACGAGATCTCCACCCCATTAAATTGCTCCCAAAACCGGCTACCGCCATTCTGCCATTTCATGATCCAGCTCCCTTCCATAGCCAGCAGTGTCTGYCTACCTGCAYAACATTCTTTAGTAGTAGTGGCATGGGACCTTTTGAGAACAATGCAAACTAAGAGTTATTTAGAGCAAAGTTTGTTCCAAAGCAGAGCAAATCAAGCGAATAAAAGTATCGCTCCGACATACTTCTACATATGAAGCCAATGGCTCATTGGATTCAGAAGCTCTCACTTGTATTCAGCTCAGCTCAGCCTCACAAAACAAAGTGTTAGGGATTTCCTTTCCATGATAAATCAGAGGATTCTCCGATTCCCTTTCTGTGTATTGGACCACAGCATTCAAAAAATTCTCACATATCTTCATGTGTCTTTGATGCAGTCTTAGGGAGGTTAATTTTATTGATTTATTAACAATACATGCAATGTTCTTCTCTGATCCTGGTGATACAAAACATGGCCCCATCTGAATTCTATTATTCCACAATACAATCAATCGAATTCGCCATTGTCAAACCCTAAACCCTTGTTCCTTCGGAGGTTGATCTAATTCCCAACATTCAAACCTGGCTATGGCAATTCGATCTCACCCAACACCGTGATTTCCTTCTCACTCCAAACCTCGTCAAGGCCAATGGCTTCACATATCCTCTCAACACAGAAGTCCACTTCCTTGTCATCATTGAAGCTCCGAAGATCATACCCATCACTAGAACCGCGCACACAGGCACTGATTCTGCACTTGCGCAATAAAACTGTCGTTGGAAAAGCCTCATACTGAGAAATTCTAACTCCCATTCTCGTTGTCATTCTGGGACTTCCTAAAACTAAGCTCCCAAATGATAGTGTGTGGAGTGTAGCTCCTCCGAGGTGAGGAAGACGAGTAACAAATTGCAAATTCATCTCATCCAAAGTCCAGCAAAAATTTGCAACCTACAGGAATTGAGTGCAAAGGAATGTACGTGGCTGTGATAACAATATGAGCAATCAATCTGGAGGGGTGGATTGGTCGATTGATCGTTGCAGACATTGTACATTTTCATGCGGGTGTGAAATTCTGCGGGGGATGAAGACTATCGAAGTGCAAAGCCAAGTGCCTTTCAATTTTGAATGAGTTTGAAAAATTACTACCGTAGAAGGAAAATTAATTGATGAGCTTGATTGCATGTAGAATGTGCMAAGAATTGGAAGTAAATTATTGATGATGAATTGCAAAATAATTTATCATAATTATGCTTAAAAAATGTATTAGTTTTAAATAATGAAGAGAAGCATCACTAAGTTGAGAATCGACATGGAAAAGCCCAGCCATGTATAGTAAACCTCCCATGACAGACTTTTTCTTGTAAATGGGTGTAGGATTACATTAGGTTGAGCACATTGTGGCCACAATCAATGCCTTGGGAGATGGTTATGAAGTTATTTGTGATTGTCATAAGACACTTACACCTTTCTAGTATAAACTTGCTAATTTGGGGTAGTCTATAGAGTCTTTTGGCAGCACACTTCAAAAATTCTTAACGAACTCATACTTTGTCAAAAAAAAAAAAATTCCATTGCTCTCATCATTCCTCACATTTATCTTGGTATGGGGAACTTTTAAATTTTTTTGTGAATTGCTACACGCTTGACCACTCATTCTGCCTATCCTAAGCAATTTATCTTATACAAGCCACAACAACAATTGAGATAGTAGGGTCTCCTATTTGGCCATAATATGTTATTTGTTTTTGTAACTGGGTAGTTTTGGCAGATTAAAAAATCACTTTTTTCAGAAACAAAAATTTGAAATTGGTTTTCTAGGTATATATACATGTGAAAATTTTTTAATCATTCCAATTTGATCAATGGGTCAAAAGTTATGAGGAGTTTTTGTTTTGCATCCAGTTATGGATTCTCTTCTCTACAATGAACTTTGAAGCTCTTTATTCAACTCAATTTTCAATATTTTTTGATAAAAATAAAATCATAGGATGTAGATTGTTTATTACAACATTGAAACCATTAGGATTGGCATTTTAGAATTTCATAACTAAGTTCTTAACAAATTTGTATTTTAAACCATTATCTTCTTCTTCCTACAAGCTATTTTTTTCCCTATATGTTACACAATTCCAAATGCTCTGAGAATTTTCAAGCATGCAGCCAACTTGCTTGGAAAAATGAATCCAAAATGAATCCAAAGAAGCACCACCATTTTCACATTTTCTCATACAAATGTGAGCTTGTGCAGTGAACTTGCTCGGTCTTTTGTGAGTCCAAATTTTTTTTGGGGGGAGGAATTCGAAAGCTCATTTCTTGCAATCCACGGGGTAGAGATTTATGAAATTTTTTCCACATGTTTTCAAGTCAGCATACTACAAGATCCTATGGTTGTATGTGTCCAAAAATGTTTTTTTTCAAAATTTGATAATTGTACTAGAAATGGCATTTTGGAGTGTTTTTGGTGAAAACATAGTCAAGGTAGGAAGCTCTAAAATTGCTCAGGCATTAAAAATTGCCCCTATAAATAGCCATAAAATGAACATGAGATGATTCTTAAGTTAACCTCTATAATCATTCAATGAATTAAAGAAAAAAGCATTATCAATTACAAGAGCAAATCATTCTCTTTGCTTTCTCCATCCTTGTTTAGAAGTTGCAAGTGAACAATTTATGGAAGACTAAGGGTCATAAATAGGTGCTTATGAAACAACTCATTTGAGACTCATAACTAATTCAATAATGCTTCAAAAAATATGAAACCACTTGTGTTAGATTCCTCATCTATTTTTCTTTGTTTGAAAAATGAGCAAAAAGATATTTCCATCTAAGAAAACACATGAAAAGGCATACCAACCTTAAGACGAGCAATTTTTGAGCCTTCTACTTTAGAATATTTCAAGAACTTGGATCTAATTTTGAACGGCCCAATGGATTGTAAGATATGGCATTACCATTATCCCATAAACAAAATAGTGTAATTAGGTTGCCTTTACAATTTGGTTGCTTTACTCGATTTTTGTCCATGTCATGGCACATGCAACGCTTTGACTCATGTGTGAAGGTGCCTATGACTTTCTAATTCTATGATTTTTGATGAAAATTATTCTATCCTTGTATAGGAATATGGTAGAGGGACCCATTACTAACCAATACCCCATCACCAATCAATAGGGTGTTGTATTTCCAACCAAGGCTAGAATGGATTTCCATTTCTCCTCGGAATGTGTGCTTTTGATTTTTTCAAGAATTGGACCAATAAATTCATGACACATAAGTGAGCAAGAAAGTAGGAAGCAATGATCGGGAAAGTAGTTCTTGAATGATCGGAATTGGATGACTCTAGATGTTGATCATGTGTCAAGCCCAACTTTGGCCTTTCAAAATTCATAGTAATTTCATTGTAAGAGATAAAATTACCAAAGTTTTTGCAATTTCAATCATTTCAGTCCATGCACCTCTGAAAATATTTGCTTTGCCTACCACTACCCTAGATCATGTCCATAATTGCTTATTTGATCGGTTACGGGTCCCTCTACCATAATAAATATTTACACACTGTAAGAAGTCGAGAAATTAATGAGGGGCAACCTAATTTCACCATTCAGTGTACTGTACAGTAGTAGAATGATGATGCCGTTCTAAGGGTGGAGATGCACTAACCTGAGATTCTTGTGGAAAACGGCAAACGAAATCCCGGGCAGTGAGTGCAGAGCCAACGGACGACAAGCAATACCTGCCCGACATAAACCCTAAGTTCTTGCTCTGGTTGTTATTAGGGTTTAAGGCCTAGAGGGTTTCAGACATCCCAAGCAGCATGTCCCCACAGAATTTTTTTTGCAGGAGAATTTTGTAGCGAGAATTTCCGTATAGAGAAGAATCATGTTCAAGCGGCAGTTTTATGCAGTCGACCACGCAGACAACGACGATGCATCCTCTTCGGACTCTTCCGTGAACACCAATTCCGACGACGACTCCGCCCACGACCAAGACGACGACGCCTCATCCCCTGAGGAGGCGACTCCCGGAAGCAATGACTCTGATTCTGAAGGTGGCGGAGAGCCTCCGGAGAGTGAATCCGAAGACGAGTGGGATACTTTCCGAGATAGGAATGTTAAAGTGGTGCAGCCAATCGATAGCAGTCATTTCTTGATAAAGAAGCCTGTGAAGACGGATGCTGCAGATGATGAGAGTAGTCAGGACGAGGCTACAACCGAAAGTGGTGGAGATCGCGTCGTGCTGCGAGTTGGAGGCGTTCTGAAATGTCGGTACTGTGTGAAGATTCTTTGCTTGTCTGACGAATCGATGAAGGCACATTTGTTATCAAAGGTTGTGGACGATGGCCGTTACTCGATTGATGATTGCGAGTTTTTATTTGTATTTTGTTGTTGGGAAGGTTTAGCAACCGGTTTAGGGCTTAGGGTTTATGTGTCTCTCGTTGTTGTTGTGCTCTTAACTCTTTTTGGGGTTACGTGTATCGCAGCGCCATGCACGGTCTTTAAAGCAGCTCGCTAGTGGGAAGCTGAAAGTGCAATTAGATAGTGATGGAAATGAAGAAGAGGAGGGGGAAACTCATGCGGAGCGTCTGGAACGCATTCGAAGTATAGCAGAGGTTATTCTCTTGCAGTTCTTGCGGATCTTCTTGAATAGAAATTTCCGTTCTGGAGTTCTATTTTCTGTCGTGCATTTACAGTTTCACAAAGATGAGTATTCAATAGACTGATCCCGTGATAGATTCACCCACAGCGATTTTTCAAAGTCCCGCCTCCCCACCCCACCCCATCCCCGTAATTTTGTCTTCTTAAATGCCCGGGGCTAAATGCCTTGAGGTTATGTGTTCCTAAAGTTAATGAGGACTTGTAGTTGTCATGATGCTCGACTTTATAATTGTTGATTGTCAGCCAGTCTTTGCGAATACGGTTTCAACGATCGAGCACTGACACAAAATGTCACGGACAGTGATCATTATCTTTTTCTGTAAGCTCGAGCAATCCGTCCGTTCGGGTTGCACATCTCTTCTCGGTTTTGAGTACCGAGGCTGTAGATGTGTACCTGTACCAAGTTTTTAGGGTTTAGGGTTTAGGGTAGACCCTGTGTCCTGTGTATGTCTTGCTTTAGGTTGCTGCTTTCAAACTCTCATTGCTTGTGAGAGGTATGTTGTGCTTGCATTGGGTAAATCCGATGGAGCATGTTGTGCATCTCTCTGTGGGTTGGAGAAGAGAAGAACTTGATCTATCGTTTCGGTGCTTCCGGCTGACGAGGCCTGTGGGTTACTTATTGTTACTCAAGGACAGTTTTACATATCAGTCGGATTTGTTTTCACATCGGGAGTACAAAATTATAGCAATCAAAGGCGATGCCATTGTTTTTTATACTTGCCCAAACCATCAAATTTTTCTTTTTTGATTTAAAACTGCTTCAGTCTAGCACCATTAAGAGATTTTATGCATTTTGAACTGTACTGAAGAATATGATTCGGGGTATGCTTGTGCCAAATTGTTTGACCATTTCATTCCTGCACCGTTGTGAAAATATTGTGAATGCATGACAGGGAGCTCAAATTTTAATTACAAATGACATACTTCCCTGAAGATGGATGGAGCAATAAAAAGTTTTATTTCATGATCTATTTATTTACAGAAAGCCTTGATCATTTTCTATGCTTGTAGTAGGAAAAGTCCTTAACCTCTAAATGCATGAGGCACCAAATTTTGGTGTCCACTGTACTTTGAAGTTGAATGAAACTTATACATATTGCTATTTTTAGTAGTTTATATTTTTGTAAATTTTTTCTTGAAATCTAATTTTTGCACTAGAAATCTGATTCTGAAAATGATTAATTATGATTTTTGTAATCAAGATTTTGTGCAAGGATATCCATGGCAATCTTGCCTTATTGTAGTGTTGGAGGCTCTTGGAAATGAGCCTTAATTACATGAAATCTTGGAGAATGGACACTCATTCAAAAAATTGTAGAGTAGATTTTGGGAAGCCATAATTTGATTGGGGTTACGTATGTTAGGCCTTTTAACCTCTTTTTTTTTGTGATGGACTTTTGAGATTTGATGTGTGAAGGGAAGATTGAAAGATTTCAAATCACTTTTGCAATTTTAACACCCTTATGATCAAACATTCTAATCCTTCAATCTATTAGTGATATTGTTGTGTTTTCTTTTCCTATGTGATCTCAATACGTCTAGTTTGAATTCGTATGGTTACAATTAAACAAAAATTGATATAACTTATCAAAATGTTAAATTTTTGTTCAATCTGGAGCAAATTCCTTGAAACTCAAAAATGACCTTGAGCATTAAGGTTTAAATAACACAATCATGAGCTCCAATTATCCCTATTGACATCCTAAAAACGTAATCACATTCCAAATGTTGGACTCTTTGGAATACGGATTTGTATCTTTGTTGCATGTCATCCAAGTGGATGGCAAACAGTGGATGATTTTTCTAAAAGACTATTGCAATGTGTTACAATGCAATGTTGGAAATTATCTTACACTTGAGAGGAAATCAAACATTTTAATTGTATGGAAAGTTGCATCTTGTTTGAGCTCAGTCAGTGAAGCTTTGTAATTCATGGAAATTATCTTACACTTGAGAGGAAATCAAACATTTTAATTGTATGGAAAGTTGCATCTTGTTTGAGCTCAGTCAGTGAAGCTTTGTAATTCACTGAAGTAAACGATTACAAGTTTGTCAAAGTGAATGAAACCAAAAAATGCTCCTTAAAATGCATTGTAATTGGTTCACGTAGGCACATCATATGTTCCCACCTAATTTTGGGAGTGAGAATAATCATAATTTAGAGCTTCATTGAACACTAAGACAAATCTAAGTAATAGAGTCTCAAAAGAATRGAAAATAATAAATTTCCATAACAAAGCCTTCTAATTGTGGCAATTGATGCAAGTGTTCAATTGCCATGAATCCCATACCTTCTCAACTCATACCTACTTTAGTCACTAGACAAAACGCTTTTTTTTAAGCATTTTTTTGTTACATCCATGTGTTTTTATGTTAACAATGACATCACACAAAATGATAAGACATTAATTGTTAGTGACATCAAACCAGGGTGTTTTTTTTAGGCAATTAAATGCCCAATTTCTTAAAAAAAAAATGTCTAGCTTCAAGCCTATAGAAAAAAAAGAGGGTAAATCAGTGAAAAAATGCCAGACAAAAATCATGGCCTTGTACACTAATGCCACAATGCTTCCTAAACCTCATTTCATTTGTCATACAAAGTCAATACATACAAAAATTACATATTCAAAATTACATATTCTAAATTGGCCTCTTTCAATTAAAGCCCTACAAGTGACGGAGCCACACAACTTAAAAACTCTTGAAAGGAAGGCCACCTCACCATTTGTCCGAAAACCAAAAAAAAAGAAAACTGCATCAAACATAACAAACAGTGGATATCACAAAATATGCTATACACAATGTCGGGGTTCTACTAGTGAAACCTTTTGACAACAAAATACTTGGATAACATTGGCAAAAGTTGCAAGCAATGAAACATGCATCCTTCCATCTTATTTTCCTTTGTAAACAACAAATTTCAAGGTTGCCATAACATTCTAAATTCTATTTTTCCTAGCTCCCATTCAAATCTCAAGAAGATTGATATAACTTATGTTTTCCACACATCTTGGAGATTGCATTGGAGGGGATAACATATTCTTTTGATCTAGATCAACAATTGTTTTTTTCTATGTGGGGGAATGTAACCCCTAAAGTTCCTTGACTATGTTTTCACCAAGAATGCTCCAAACCTACCATTTTTACTACATTCACCAAACTCTTGGAAATACAATTTTGCATATGTAACATTGGATCTTACTTTATATTGATACAATAAACTTGCCAATCACCGCACAGGCAAAATCCAAAGACTTTTCCACATAAATACATAAACTTGCATGTTTTTTAAATTTGGCATGATAACTAAATGTCATTTTTAGATTCACCTATAGAAAACGGAATGCATAAAGATTTCTTCCTACAAATTTCATTGCAATTTAAAGGCAATGAAGTTGAAAACTAGTCAAATATTTATTGCATCCCTTCACCACATAGTGTGCGGTCATTGGGCGGTTATACAAGATTTGGTTCAGATCACAATCGAATTGGTAGTTGAATTGTGTGGTTAGAGTTTGGTAATTGGAAGGTTTAGTTGTGTGGTTTTTGGAATTGTGTGGTATACTAGAGTAAATGATTGGTTTACTCTATTGATTTGAGGAAATGTGGAAAAATTTCAAAAAAATCCATTGTGTGAATGGAAAGTTATTAGCGTTTGAATTGACAAAAATCTATTTTTTTAGCTCTTGGTGAATAACGTTTTTCAAGTTTGATTTATTATGTGGTAGAAATTGTTGAACTTGACCAYTTGGTGTAGTATACTCATTTTGTAGATGATCAATGGCCTCCCAAATTTGCAATGAAAACATTTTAAATGGTCAACGGCCACCCAAATTTGGCAAAAATCCAAAGTGGTCTTTTTAATGTTTCACGGGTTTTAAATTCTCTATTTATCTTTTATAGACACCGAGGGACGCACGGTCCTGGAGATCTCAACATAACAAACAAATAAACAAACAAACAAACAAACAAATTTAAAGGATAGATATTATTTGGAAGTTATATTGATAAACCAATTCTTGGTCTCTTCTATTTTTGAAAATTTATAAAATCAAAACAACAACATAAAATAAAATTTTAACCAAAATTTAAAAATAAAATACAAAAAAGATTAAAAAGAAGCAAAACAAAAGTAAAAGAAACAAAAACAAAAACAAAAATCTAAGCTTTTTGGAAAGGCTACTGTGGAAAATTGTCATAAAATATTGGAAAAACTTGTGAAACTTGATTAACCCTTTAATCCCTAAACCCCTAAAGGACCAAGTGTCCATTCAATGTACGCAAGAAATCTCGGGTAGGTTCCTACAAAGTCATTTTTGGTCGGATGTTCATGAAATTTAGACACAACGTGTAACTATGTACCCTCTTCCCAAAAATCTAATTTTTTTTCTGATTGTGTGCCTGGATCAAAAGTTATGCTGCCTTGAGATTTGCGGGTAGATCGGGCAGCTCCGGGCGACATGTGCAAAACTCTTCTTGTGATTGTGAAATTTGATGGGTATGTAGCTTACATGGTACAAGATGCAAATGTCAAAAAAATTAACCATGTGCAGTGTAAAAATCTCATTCTAGAAGGAGTAAACATTTCCAAACCCTGTCGGGCAAGGTTGGAAAAAATCTTTTTTCCTAAACTTCAAATGTTATAATCTTTCAATCCGCGTGGTCAAGGTTTCTAAACTTTTTTTTGCACATTTCCATAGAAGTCTAGTACAAATTTGTATGGTTAAATCTTGAAACATACTTTTTTTTATCATTTTTTTCTTGCTTCCCTAAAAAGTGGCAATTTTTGACAATTTCTGCCCTTTTATGGGTTAAGTTCCTTGACTATGTTTTATCCAAAAACGCTCCAAAATTGCCATTTCTAATACAAGTACCAACTTTTTGGAATTTTTTTCTTACACATGTAATCATAGGATCTTGTATTATGCTTACTTGAGAACATGTGGTAAAAATTTAAGAAATCTCCACTGAGTGGATTACAAGATACAAGCATTCCAATTTCAGTGAAACTATTTTTTCGACCCTTCATAAAGTAGGGTGGTTGCACTTCACAAGCTCACTTTTCTATGGAAAAATGTCCAAAGTGGTAGTTCTCTCTAATTTTTATTTCTAGACAAGTTCTCCACATTTTTGAAAATTTTTAGATTATTTGGACAATAGTAGAGGATGATTCAAAATACTAAATTGTAAAGAATTTAATTTTGGAATTAAAATTGCCAATTCCAACGGTTGCAATGTTGTAATAAAAAAATCTACATTCTATGTTTTTATTTTTTTCCAAAAATATTGAAAATTGAGTAAAATAAAGGACTTTGAAGTATATTTTAGAGTAGAGAATCCATAACTACGCGCAAACAAAAAACCTCATAACTTTTGACTTATTGACCAAATTGGAATGATTCAAAGACTTCCATATACTTATAACTTTTAAAACCAATTTCAAATTTTTGTTTCTAAAAAAAACGTTTTATTCTAATTTGCCCAAACTACCCACCCGAGGAATAAAATAATATATTAGGCCATAACTTTTGATTCATATTTCCAATGTCATGAAGTTTTGTCCATATCAAATATAATCTTCGTCCCGACCTTATGTTAAAATTCCAACCTAAAATATATAGATCTCTAGTCACACATACCTACCCGAAATTTCCATGTTGCCAAAAAATGCATGATGGTTCTTTAAGGGTTAAGAGCATCCCCACTAGGTCTTCCGTATCCCTTTCCCTATTTTCTTTCAAGACCTCATATACAGATGAGACCTGGCGAATTCTGCAAATGAGGCTCCCGATATAGAATTGGGGCGCAACTTTTGGAGAGTTCTGTAAAATTTAGGGATACAGAACTTCGAAAAGCTTGGTGCGGTGAAGGTTCCGTATCCCTTTCTGTATTTGAGGTTCTCTCCCTAAATTTTTAGAGACAGGAAACTCACTGGTGGGGTTGCTCTAACCCCTAAATGGTTTTAACTATGTTTTCACCAAAATTGCTCCAAAACTGCCATTTCTAATACAAGTATCAAATTTTAGAAAAAATAACATTTTTGAAACATGTAACCGTAGGATCTTGTAGTAATCTAGTTCAAAAAGATGTGGAAAAAATTTCAGAATTTTCCACCATGTAGATTGCAAGATATTAGCATTTGAATTGACAAAAATCATTTTTTTGGCCCTTCAAAAATCCGGGCAACTACACTTCATAAGGTCACATTTGAATGAAAAAATGTCCAAATTGTTTGTCACTCTTTGGATTCATTCTTCAAGCCAAATTGGCTACATGTTCAAAAAAACTTAGATCATTTGAAATTGTACAACATATAGGAAAAAATGTAGTAAGTAGAAAGAAGTAGAAAATGATTCAAAATATTAAATTGTAAACAATTTATTTATGGAATTGAAAATTACCAATCCAAATGGTCAAAGTGTTGTAATAAACAATTTATACTTACTGTTTTCATTTTTTTTCCAAAAATATTAAAAACTGAATTAAATAATGGATTTCAAACTTCTTTGTAGAATATAGATTCTATAACTACTTCCAAACTACCCCAAACTAAAACTCCTCATAACTTTTGACTCAATGATCAAAATAGAATGATTCAAATCTTTCCACACACTTAGATAAAAATCTAAAGAACCAATTTCAAATTTTTATTTAAAAAAAATAATAATTTTAAACAAAGTTTTTTTTGTTGCCCGGACTGCCCGCCGAGCAACGAAAACTACATATCATATAATAACGTTTTAACTATGTAGTCAAAAGGTATGAAAATTGTTGGGCCTTAAACGTACTCCTTGGAAAAACGTTGTGTGAAAATTTCAAAGAAAAAAAAATAAAAACTCCATTTGTAGTGAAGTGCCTGAAATCACTATATTGCCAAAAAACGCAATTTGAGCATTTAGGGGTTAATATAAGTAGCCTTGTTCTTGTTGATAGATGGAAATTATTGCAAATTATAATATAATATTCAAATTCTTGTAGTGAAGATTTCAATTTTTATTCATTGCATGCATACCAAATGCTTGAATATGATTTTTATTCCAATTCTAATACTAGTAGATCCTAGATTTCTTTGCATTAGARATACTGAAGGGTCTTATAAAGCATCAAGAACATTATTAATAGTAATTGTAARAATATTGTTTTATTGAGTCAATCATTACTTGTCCACASGTAATGTATGCTTTTTTATGATTCAAATACTTACAACAAGTTCACTTTGGTACATTTTTTATTTGTCCTTTTCTTGATTTTTCCCCCTCATGTATTCTCTTGGTCAAATCCCATCCTCTAACTACCTTGCCCTAGTAGTTGTTGTTTGTTTGTTTTTTATTCTTGCTTGAAATTCATAAATCCTAACTACTAAAAATAAACTAAGACAACTTTAGTTGACAAAGTTGTATCCAGTTACTTTTTGAGAAAAATACTAAAAAATAAATCACTTAAATTACTAGGTTGAAACTAACCTTTACATAGGGTATTCTTGAACTAGTTAAGATGGCCATTGTGTGAAAAATAATCTATATGGGATATTACCGAGTGTAAAATCATCAAATTTAAAAGAAAAAAATCACTCTATATGAGTAGATACAACTTTGTCAACCTAATGATTTAGTGAACTAAACGATGATGGAATCAAATCTTTATGAAGCATGACATATCCTTGGCCCAACACATTATTCCATGATGTGARGTGACAATTTGAGTCACACTTATAAGACATGAGGCTTGACATTTCTCTTCATGTAATAGTTGATCAAGTCTTTGTCCACAATGCTCAATGTTTTTGTCCAAAATCTTTGTCCAAAGTGCTCAATTCGTTGATCACTTTGCCTACTTTGAATTTTCAAAGAACTCAGGCATAAATTAGATATTTTCAAGACTTTTTCAATGATATATATTACATGACCCTAAATTCAAAAACTTGCCAAATTGTATTAAATAATGGATTTCAAACTTTTTTTTGTAGAGTAGAGATTCCATAACTACTCGCAAACTACTCCAAACTAAAACTCCTCATAACTTTTGACTCAACCATCAAAATAGAATGATTCAAATCTTTCCATGTATATATAGATCTAGAGAACCAATTTCAAATTTTAATTTAAAAAAAAAAGATGATTTTTCAAGAAGTTTATTTTGCTGCCCGGGTTGCCCGCCGAGCAATGCAAACAACATATCATACCATAACTTTTTAACCATGTAGTCAAAAGTTATGAATTTTTTTGGGCCTTAAAGCTACTCCTCGGGCGCATGTTGTGTGAAAATTTCAAAGAAAAAAATCAAAAAACTCCATTCGTAGTGAGCTACCCAAAATTGCTATGTTGCCAAGAAACGCAGTTTAATGCTTTAGGGGTTAAAGAATAACAAGATCAATTTCAATATCACAGTACAGTAAACTTTGAAGTACTGCAAATAATCAAAATACAACAGCAGTAACTCCAAAACACAATCACACCCTACAGTGATACCAAGCCTTCTGAATTGGAAAGATCAATCGGTCCTTCCACAAAACTCATCGAAGACTGCGCTACAGCTTCTAAGGTAGGAGGTCCATAAAGCGCCCATCTAAGGGCTGAAGCTCAATTTGTGCAAGGTGAAACTCCTTGAAAAGACAAGTGGAATTGGTATCTAATCCAAGTCGTTTTATATTTTTTGGAGCTTCATGGAATCAATTATGAATTTTTTAAGTTGTAGAAAAGTGCATTTCAATGGGCTCTAAATCCAACCACCTCCTCAAATGTAGACTACTTGTACATTGAAGATTGCAAAATGTACCCCCAAAGCCTGATTGGTTTTAGAATTGTCCAAGGCACGCACTAAGCTCACAAATTGAACCACGATGCTCACATCCAAGCTTGAAATTAAAGCTCCTGGGCACGAGCATTGGTTTCTATACTTTTGCAAGAAGTGACTCCGTCCTCCATAAACTATTTAATTTCATTGAATGTTTTGCATGATAGCCTACCTCCAACGTGTTCAACTGCTCCAGATAAGAAAACGTCTCAGCAACAACTAAGGTAGTATGCTCTTAAAGCGACCATTTAAGCCTACCCAACTCATCATTGACAATAATAGATATTTCAAGAAACATGTCAACCATTCTTAGATAGGGGTCACATTTAGAACATGGTTGCTTTTAGAGCATCCTACCTTAAGTAAGCAATTTGAGGTGGTTCCATCCTCACTTGCGATGTGGCCGCACGTAGTTCTCAGTCAACATGGCAATGCCTTTGGAGCAGGCAGTCGCAGTGGCAAGCGCCAGGAGGGCTATGGCAACAAAAGATGCTCTCCAGATCACTGAAGACAGAGTTATGGCAACTCCAGTGGCGACGAGGCCCAACGCCACTGCAATCTGTTCATGCCAAGTTCTGTACATGTTAATCACTCGGAAAAATGGTAGCTACTTAGTAGATTGATAGACCTTCATAAAACCTACATAATGCCAAGTCTGGCGGCTTTTAAGGTAGATTTATCACCATTCCATTGAATATTCAAAAAAGCGTTATAACTCATAATGCAACCCCTCTTTCAACACCCTTAGATTTGCAAACAGTACAGAAATGGACGTTTGTGATGAACTATTACAGTTGGCATTGTGTACCATAATGCTCTTGAACCTCCCAGCTCTCGAGTATTATTTAGTTCACAACTGAGCGACCGACACGGCCATATCAACCAACACCCTACTTGCGGTTGATCAATAGATTTTGGCTTTTATATGTAGTAATACTAAGGTCCACTAATCTACTAGGGTGACTGCATGTATGTGCTTTTGCGAAAGCTAAATTCTATATTTGAGAGTACAATGGCCAACTCACAATTATTGTTTCTAGTTGGGATGCAAGTTAGGAGGAGGAACAAATGTTTAGAAAAATAGCAACAACAAATAGCAGCAAAATTAATGTTCTAGTAGCAAGTGCCAATACTAATTCTTAAATTTGCAAGTGACCGAGAACAGTCACTGAAGTGAAGAGCCAAATACTTTGTATAGGGCAATGCCTTAGGAGGAGGGGATTGCTCTACTGCCAAGAAATCAACAAAATAGATGAACATTTGGGTTGGATGTTGGATGAAAAAGTCGTAATGCCCGATTATGCGTGCAAAACCACGTAATCGAGCATTACGACCTGATTACGTAGCAAAACCCACCCGAAAAATCAATGTGAGAATTCCTAGGAGTGGTTTACATAATTATGGTAGAACATCCAAAGGTTACTACTGCCGAATTGAAATTAATTAGCACCAAGGTGGGTACACCCAAAAGCGCAGCTGACCTTAAAGCACCATCTACAGTCTATGTACATTTCCAAAAAATCAGTCATGTACATAGACTAGAGATGGTGCTTTCAAAAACAAACTTTGATCATTAATAACTTTTGCATAGAGTATCCAAATGTTGAGTTTTTTGGTGCATTGGACAGTGCCTTCATTTGCCAACAAGAGTATATGAAAGTGACTAGTAGGTGTAGTACCAATAGGTGGCACTTTTAGGTGTACCTACCTTAATTAACATGGGAAATCCAATTCATCAATCAAGTTTACCTTTTGGTATCTTTGAAAAGCGTGGAGAGCTGAGAGGCAGGCCTTGCAATGCACCACATGACGGAAGTAGCGATTGGTTGGATCCCTGGAAAACATGGCGCCAAAGGAACCCTGAGCAGGGTAAGAGGACGCGGCAGCCGCCGAAGCTCCAGCCGGGGCAGCCTCCGTCACAGCGGCCTTCTGGGGTTTGGAAACAGTGTGGTGTCCGAAATAGTGTGGCATACCATGACCTACACCAATCAACCAACCAATGTTCAATGGGGGAGAGATTTCAGCACCTCAGTTAGTTACAATGGAAGACAGTTTTTCTCCAAATCACCAGTTTTTCTCAAAAACAAAACTTCAGGAAACTGCCCCAACCGGTAAAGTGAATTGGTAATACACCCATAATCAACAGCGCCACGCCCCCAAGTGGACCTAAAAGGAACACCCTGAGAACCTAGATATTGATTACAAGATAGGAACATTCAAACCCTTCATGGGGATTCAAAAAAACATTTGATTGGATGTATGGATCAAAAGTTATGCTCCTTGAAAAAATTTGGGTAGTTCAAGCAATTTGGGCATCTTTTGAGCATCTTTAATTTGTTAAACCCCTCATTGAATTTTGAAATTTGACATGTATGTCACTAATCAAATACGATATAAATTTCGTTCTCAATTCACATTCTAAGCTAGAGGAGTCAAACTTTGTTAGCTATGTTGGGGCGGTTTTGACATAAAAGGGTTTCTTCTAACTTTGAGCCCTATTGTCTTGCAATCAATGCAGTCAAAGTTATTGAAATTGAAATTTTTTCCATATATTCTATATGTTTGTCTCTAACTTTTTGCCGTTTGAATTTTAAATAAAAATATTCCTCATTGCACAATAAATCATAAAAATATGACTATTGTATTGCCAATTCACTTAACCTCCTTGCATTGTAAGGTGATTTATAGTAAGCTAGAATCCATATTTTCTTTTGAAATTTTTGCATTCATAAGAGTACATAACAAGATTTAGAACTCAATGGTGGAGAGCCGCAAATTCATCAAGAGCAAAAATTTTACTCCAAGAGAGTTCAAAGTCTATTGACCCAATTTTGCAGGAATGAAAAAAAAGTTTAATTTCTTCTCACTTCAAACATCATCATCTTTCAATCCATACCGTCAAATGGGTTGAAATTTTTCTAACTCATCTTTATAGTAGTCTACTACACTTTTATATGGTCAAAGTTAAAAAAAAAAAAGTTTTTAATTTAAATGTTTGGACAATGCTCTCCAAAATGTCAATTTTAGAGAATTTCTCTTGAAAAACACCCAAGGTCCTTTTGGGGTTAATAGTAGTTGTAATTATAGTGACCATTATAGGTGCACATCCCTCACATCATTGAAGTTTCTATTCAAGTAAAAGTAGAAAAAAACAAAAACAAAAACAAAAACATATCAGTGTAAAACCAATTCACCGGCAATAGAGAAATCAATGTCTGTGGGCCACTGGAACACGAATATGCTTCTTCACTTGATACTGTAGAAGAATATATGCCTTCCCCTTCAAGAGTTTTATGAGTTTCCCTTCCTTAGAGCTTCTCTGTCCTCTCTCTTCCAAAGTTCAAAGCACACAAAGCAGTCTCCTAAACTAAGTTACTAGAAATTAACCTCTCAATACTAAATCAGCAGC
This sequence comes from Pleurozium schreberi, assembly GCA_006891605.1. NCBI lineage: Eukaryota > Viridiplantae > Streptophyta > Bryopsida > Hypnales > Hylocomiaceae > Pleurozium > Pleurozium schreberi. The sequence goes on along the minus strand of VACF01000323.1, from coordinate 2,467 downwards.
CAACGGTTTAGTATTGAAAGAACTCTTAATCAAATTCCATTACATAAAGCGMAATTCATAGTCTTACAGAGTGATGCTAAATTCCAATTCAAGCCAGAACTGCAGGTTCACGACCGCTACTGAATCAAGCATTCCAAAATTGGAAAAAATTTGAACCATTGAAACAAATTTCATAAAACAAGAAATGMCAGAGGCCACCTACCTGTGCGGACACCGATCTTCAAAGCAATTCATCTCGCCTTTCTCATCATAGAACAACACCAAGGGCTTGTCAAAAACAGTCAATCCCAGAGGCGCCGATTTCGGCATCTCCGACTCCAARTACAWWGGGTACCACTCCTGCTCCCAATCATACTCCYCGATATCTCGCTCCCTCGGCTCGGAATCCACGAACAAATTCGAATCCCCCAAATTCTGTCGATCCGCAAGAACATGGCGAACTTGAGAAGCTCTCAGAACTTGCGGGCTCGGTCTGGAAACCTCCGCTCCAATAATCGACCGTTTGCGGATTCCCAGATTGGCRCCCTTGGTGAAATTACGCGAGAATACGGTATTCAAAAGGGAGCCATTCACCTCGAGGATGGCGGAGGTGATGCACGCCATAGCTGCAAATTCACATGCGCAAACAAGCTCACTCTAAACTTTGCGAAATTTGCGAAAGGTTGCCAAGGTTGCGAGGGTTGTGAGGGTTGTGAAGGGTAAATCAATTGCGGAATTGCGCCTATTGAAGATTGTAACGAGTTGGGTTTTGAATAAATTACGAGCCGGAATTTGGGACGCCATTGATTACTTTTTGTAGCTGCGAATTCAGGCGGGGACGACAGGATGGTGCAGCTGGGAAGAGTGTGGAGTAGACGCATCCGGTGGATTTCATAGATCTTAGGAATGGAGGGGAATCTACTTGAGGTTTGTGAATATCGTAGATAGAGCCATGGAGGATAACTGGCAGTTCCTTCACATTAGGAAAAAAATAAGCCCTCTACGCCCCCTTTAACCCTTAAAGGACGGACCTATCGCCGCGGGGAAAGCCAGGGTGCAATATGTAGTGCTTGACCGAGGAGAAAAACACTCTTCACGCACATGATTAGCTTTTGAAGAATTGTACAAAAAAATCCCCGATGCTACCCATTCAAAAATTGCGAGAAGGGCAGTGTGGCACAAAACGCTTTCATGTGAAAATCTTTACTATCTTCATAAAATTAGGGCTACCTGAAAATATGGAAGCAATTAGAGTGAGTGAATTTGACTTCCCATGATGATTGACATATGTGGTCACTTTCACAAAAAGAACGGATGAAAATTGGCGAGTATCCAATGAGCACATGAGTTTTTTGTCATCCAAAGGACACAAAACGTCCGCAGCAACGTTCAAGGGTTAACCCTTAAAGGATGGACCTATCACCACGGGGAGAGGCGGGGTGCAATATGTAGTGCTTGACCAAGGGGAAAAACACTATTCACACACCTCTTTAGCTTTGGAAAAATTGTACAAACCAATAATTGATGAAAAATTGCAAGAAAGACAATGTGGCACAAAACACTTTCATGAGAAAATCTTTACTATCTTCATAGTATTAGGGCTATCTAAAAATGTGGAAGCAATTAAAGACACTAAATTTGACTTTCCATGATGATTGACATATGTGTCGTCACTTTCGCAAAAAGAACTTATGGATGAAAATTGGTGAGTATCCGCTTAGCACATGATTTTTTGGTCATCCTTTTTGGTCATCCAAAGGACGCAAAACGTCCGCGCTGTCCTTCGAGGGTTAAGGGAGTATGCTCTGAAAGCGACCATCTCCTTGAAATTGCCCCTAAAAATAGCTGTAGAATGTATATGAGTTGATCCTTAAATGGACCATATTCACCATTGAGTGAATAAAAAAAATATTCTTTTTCATTGCAAGAGCCAATCATTGTCTTTCATTTCTTCCCATCTCTTTACAAGTTGCAAGTGGACAAATTTTGGAAGACCTATGGTTACAAATAGGTACCTATGCCCCAAATCTTTGAAAATTCATATGCAATTCAAAAATGCTTGGAAAAATATGAAACCACTTGGGCTAAGTTCCACATCCTTATTTCGTTCTTTGAAAATTAAATGAGCTAAAAATATTTCTGTCTCTTGAAACCTATGAAAGAAGCGGACCAACCCTTAAATGGCCGCTTTTAGAGCATACTCCCTTATACTAGAACGAGCAGGAAACGAGCTGGGAACGTTGGCTGAAAAAATAAAAATAAAAATAAAAATTTGGCCAGCAAACTACAAGGCTTGATTAGTGCAAGACAGTTCAATTAATTAATTCATAAAATATCAAAAAAAAAATAAGAAAATTAATGATAAAATAATTACAAAAAAATTTAGATCTGATGTGACATTAGTAGGTCCACATCATATTGCTATTTTTTTAGATTTTTATTTTAATGATTTCAATATGTTTTATTATATATATATATATATATATAT